>CAXIPT010000006.1:1374176-1443138 GCA_964030475.1 Tethya wilhelma | reverse complement strand
TACGTACTTACTTACTTACTTACTTACTTCCTAACTGACTTACTTGAAAAGGATTTCCAGAGAACCAGAATGTGTTGAGCCAACTTTGACAGCACAAAGTAAGTTCTTTTCATGGGTACTACATTCCTTGATACTCGTTTTCATCTTAAATAGGCCTAAACAAAAACTAGAAAGGTTTTAAACTTAGTGTATAAATTTATGTACTACAATGCAGCCATCTTTGGAGGTAAAGTTCAAAGGTCATTATCCACGTGGCATTATTATGCGCATGCGCATTAGCCATAAATTGCATAATGCAGTGCAAGCTTTTTGTAGCGAATTTTTGCCCCATAGTCCAGTTTATTTACCTATCTGGTATAGTTTGCTCCACTGCTTAGCCGGCTGATTAGTATAGGAATTTGAACCAATGCAATAATAAGCTATATATGGTATACTGTTGTTACAGTACAGCTAGATCATTGTATAAATTACAACACTGAGGATCCATATGAAGGATCAAGAATAAAAATGAAAAAATTAATGAAGTAGTCATGTGCCGAAATTGAGACAATGCCTTGTTCCAATACTTTTTACCACACTGCCCATTCCTACACTACTTATTTTTTTGAAATTTTTACTACTTGTAAAGTTTGAATCCATGAATACGTGACATAACAATTATATATTATGCTACCATTGCAATAATATTATTATAATAATTTTATGCTACTGATATCATTACATCAAAAATTTTCCAGGTGTCAAAAGCAGCCAATATAATTAATGAAATTAAGCCAGAAAGTGGAATTTTTGACATAGAGAATGCTTGTTCAGCTGGTCAACAATTACCATTTTTAAGTCATTCTCAATCCATAACAATCCTTCAAGCACGGTGTGATTTAGAGACAGACAATGGTGGCTGGTTGGTTATACTCAGAAGAGATTCTACTGCTTCGCCATTAGTGAACTTTACTAATACATGGATTGAATATGAAAATGGGTTTGGTGATCTGAACACTGAGTTTTGGTATGGACTAAAAAACATTCGCTGTCTTACACAAAGAAATGACATGGAATTAATGATTGAACTGAAACAAAATGATGGAACTAGTACAATCTGGACCTACCAGATATTTCGAGTGGATGGACCAGAAACTACTATATCCTGCACATTGGAGAGGCAAAGAAGATTAAGGGAACTGGGAGTGATGCCATGGCCTACCACAATGGTCAACAGTTTAGTACAATAGACAAAGACAATGATGGCTGGGGAAATCATTGTGCAGCTCATGCGGATCAGGGGAATGGAGGAGGATGGTGGTATAGAAGCTGCTTACACTCTGCTCTCACTCGACCTCACACTGGGAATAGCAAAATCTATTGGCACAGTACTTCACCCACCTATTTCCCTCATGTTGAGATGAAAATTCGCCCAAAATCATGCCACTAGATAAAAATTAATGTCCATGGATGCATGATACAATAATTATGTATTATCGTATATACTTGAATACTTGAACGTCAAAGATTATGCAATCAGTATTTTTGTACTCTTTATAGCTTGAGTTAAAGCCTGCAATTAAGTTAGCTTGAGATCATATTTAGTCAAAGCCTTGTAATTGTTCTTAGACTGATACTTAATAACACAATTTGTTACTGGGACATGCATGTTATATTGATCCTATACTTAGACTTGTTTCCGTATACTGACTTTCATCATGTTGTGATCCAAAATTCAAATTGGAAGTTGAAAATTAATAATATAGATGTGTGAAAGAAATAATAGACTGAAGTATATAATCTATGCAAAGTATTTCACAATTACTAAGCATCATAATAATAATTATTATCCTATACACTGCATGCAGATCATGTGCATGCATGCATTTCACACCACAATAATTATTTATCACAAGGAAAAGAAAATAAGGAAAGACTATACTTAACATGTTAGTTTATAACAAGCCATTCCATTCCATGCATGGGCATGCACACAGATTGATTTATAGGGCAGGCTTTGTTTTATTATATTATTATATCATTGTACATGGTTAATCCCTCATTTCAACCATTAACCAATACATGCAAACAAACGATTCTAGCCTAAACTTGAAGTCTGCTTGTGCCTATAATATTGTGAAAAGACATGTTTGAACTTATTAATAATACTGTTCCCATGCCTGCAGGCTAACAATAATCAAAACATCCAACATTGCATGCATGGAGGCATTTGATAGCCATACACAAATGTTGCATAATACATCATACACATTATAGTTATTACACCCTTCACTAGGCCCAGATATTTTTCTTTTCTCTTTTGCCTGAAAGAAAACACCTATTTTTCTTTCCCAAATTCTACCTATTTTGCTTCAATTATGCTAATTAATGTGATACTGTGAATGATGATTTTCTTGATGAAAAGGAAATAGTGGGCAAAATAGACAAATCTACTCACTGATTATTGTACTGAAGCTTATAGACAGTTCAACATTGTCCTCCAGCCTACTTAGTCTAGTAGTCAAATTGCTCGAAAAAACACTGCCACTCAGTACAGATGCTAGGATAATGATCTTTTATTTGTATGAGATGTTAGCTATGCCTACTTTTCCAGAAAAATGCTCATTGCTTTTAGCTACCTATTTTGCTCAAAAAAATGCTGGCAGAATTTATCTGGGCCTACCCTTCACTGGGCTGTATGAAGTAAAATGCACAAGTGTGGTTACTAGTATTACACCATGCAGGGCGAAGCCGGAGTGTAATAAGTAACCACACGAGGGCATTAATCGTGCAATCAGCAGTATATATAGGTGGCGTAGTCAAACAAACAAAACAAATGCTTTTTAGTGTATGTGTGAGAGAGCCTGAATGTTTATGTGGCAACACAATAATTTTATGTAGATATATCTCCAAAGTATTCAAACTTGTACACAGATGATAGTATTATTGAAATATCTTCATTCTTAGGTCTTCTACCAATTTGTTGGTCTCTTTGATGGCAACCTCGCAAAACAGGACCAACAAATTAAATACAAGCAACATTTTAATCAAATTATATCG
Source organism: Tethya wilhelma (assembly GCA_964030475.1). Taxonomy (NCBI): domain Eukaryota; kingdom Metazoa; phylum Porifera; class Demospongiae; order Tethyida; family Tethyidae; genus Tethya; species Tethya wilhelma. Next base: position 1,440,099 of record CAXIPT010000006.1, on the reverse strand, counting down.
CCTATAAATTCTTGCAGCTGTTCATTCATGTAATTATGGTCAATGCCATTATGAAAAATTAACCTTCACGTATTTATCTAATCTGCATGTATACTGCTTCTCTACCAACACATCCTCTTAACATCACAAAACAATGAATGTTGACCAAAATTTTATTCAACTTCAAAGATAGCCAATTGAATTATTGTAGAACTTAATAACATTAGAGAAAACAATTATAACTACACCAATCACTATAATGGCATAAAGCATACTAAAATGCTGCTCGGTATATATGATTTACTTAAACCAGTATACGTGTATGGATTGAAGTATAGTGCAAAAGAAAACAACCATAGACTATTGACGACTCAGGAACAATACTATATCACAGAAAAGTGAATTCTGAAAAAAATATGGCCTCTAATCAGTTGCTTTTGGTCATATTGTTGTCACTGACTCTAGTCGTTAACGAGATACAGGGAGTACCAACCACCTGTGGAAAACACTATCAGAGCACTTTAGAGTTTTTACTGACATTAAAAGAAACATGTGAGGAAGCATCCTTCAAAGATTGCTGCCAGGTAAACAATTATTAAGCGCTAAGTCTGAGAGAGCATGACATTATATGATTTACAATTTAGTGATGTATTAAATGCAGGTTGCTAAAGGTGCTCATTTCTTCAATGGAGCCCCTAAGAGTGGTGTGTATAACATCAGCAACATTTGCTCAACTGGTCACCAGCCATTTCTAAGCCATGGTCAATCCATAACAGTCCTCCAAGCTCTGTGTGACATGGACACTGACAATGGGGGCTGGATGGTGATACTTAAAAGGAATGCTAAAGTTTCTCCTCATGTAAACTTCAGACGTACATGGGTTGAATATGAAAATGGATTTGGTGACCTGAACACAGAGTTTTGGTATGGACTTAAAAACATTCATTGCCTCACAAAAAGAGAGAATGTGGAATTGATGATTGAACTGAAACAGAATGATGGAACTGGTGAAACCTGGACCTATCAGACATTTAAAGTGGATGGTCCAGAAACTAACTATGTTCTACACATTGGAGAGGCAGAGAGGATTGAAGGAACTAGTAGTGACTGGATGGCTAACCACAATGGTCAACAGTTTACCACAATTGACAGAGATAATGATCACTGGAATGACAACAATTGTGCAGTGAGTGAAGACCATGGCAATGGAGGAGGGTGGTGGTATGACAGCTGCATGTATTCTGCTCTCAATAATCCTCACACTGGGACTACCAAAATCTACTGGCGTGGTGTGTACTTCCCTCATGTTGAGATGAAGATACGGCCAAAGATGTGTATATAGTTTACTAGTATCAATACACATGATGAAAACTTTATAATAATATTATATGACATAAGTTTTGTTATAATTACAAAATACTAAACTTGTCATCACAAAAAATTCAGAATAAATTTAGAATAATTATTTTAATAGTATGCAATTGTACCATATATATAAGCATTCATAATTATTTGATGTCTTATAAAAAGTAATAGACATCATGCTAATTAATTGAGACAGATGAACACTACTGTAACAGCTGAAAGGGTAGCCCAAAGTATAGTAAAAAGAGGCTTACACAAGATATTTGTGGCACCTATAGATTTGTATTGGCATCTTTGATCTACCTCAAAAACAGGCCCAGCAAAAGAGACACAAACAACCGGTCAATTAATTATATACAGCTGTAACAGCTGCATGCATGTGTAGTAACAATGATACAACGACCATTGCTGCAATGTCCAGTGTCCTTTTGCAGGTACATCTTATCAAGATTTTTGATAGCATTAAAGACTTATTGTCATTTACAGTGGTGCACTTACAACTTATAGACTTATTTCATGTGTTCATCTACTACAATTTTTCAATAGATCAAACCAGTACTCTTCAGACTACGAATCCCACAATAAAAGCATGCATGTAGTATAGTATACACACCCATAATTATAGCTCCTATGGAACTTTGTTGTGGAACTTTGCAATGAAGACCCATGGTATAAAAAGCATTCTCACTGGGTGCAAATATACAATGTAATACATTTCAAAGTAGGGATCAAGCGTGTGCAGAGTCTGAAAAGCTTTAGACTATAATTTTACATTATTTCAAATAGGTGACCTAAAGAAGATATGATGGCCCTATCTCAGTTGGTTTTGATCGGTCTGTCATTAACTCTGGTCGTCAATAAGGTACAGGGAGTACCAACCACTTGTGGAAAGCATTACCAGAGCACTTTGGAATTTTTACTGACATTGAAAGACACTTGTGAAGAAGCTTCCTTTAAAGATTGCTGCCAGGTAAAATCCTGAATGTCTATAATGATGATCAATCAATAACCATTATCAATAATAATAAATTTTATAGCTGAGACATTAACTAAATGACAAGTAAACAATTCCCAAATATGCAGGTTTCCAAAGGTGCTCATTTCTTCAATGGAGCCCAAGAGTGGTGTGTACAACATCAGCAACATTTGTTCAACTGGTCACCAGCCATTTCTAAGCCATGGTCAATCCATAACAGTCCTCCAAGCTCTGTGTGACATGGACACTGACAATGGGGGCTGGATGGTGATACTTAAAAGGAATCCAAACGTTTCTCCTCTTGTAAACTTTAATCGTACATGGGCTGAGTATGAAAATGGATTTGGAGATCTGAACACAGAGTTTTGGTATAGATGGACCAGAAACTAACTATGTCCTACACATTGGAGAGGCAGATGGACATGGAGCAGCCTTCGATTATATGGTACATCACAATGGTCACCCCTTCAGTACATTTGAAAGAGATAATGACCAACATAGCAGTAATAATTGTGCAAGTGGAAATGGTAGTGGCTGGTGGTACATTGGTTGCTATTATGCAACACTAACGCGTCCTAATTGTAATGTATGGCATCCTGACTCTCGTTGTGATTATTACCCTCAAGTTGAGATGAAAATTCGTCGGAAAAAATGCCAGTGATTAAGAATTAACATATTATAATATTACTTTAATGATGTAGTTAATTATTAACAGTCATGTTCATACCTAAGCTTATTATGTAGGTCTATATGACCTTGGAACTTGTCAAAAATTAAATGTTTTGTGAAATACAAGTACTTTTAAAAGTATATAATATCATGAATTCCCCCCACTCCCCACAATATAAACACACCAACTAAACGAATTATGTGCCATGGCTTGCGTAATGTACGCATGAGTTCACAATAACTTAAGCCTCATCTCCATGTCAACAGAAGCCTCTCTACTAATGAATATTATAGTCTCTTTGATCATCCTCAACTGGGCCAACAAACATCACCTCTATCGAATTACATAATTTAGCTAGCTGTGCAAGCATGCATCATGATGGCAATTATTATAGTTCATCTTCTCCGATGCATGCATTGTGATAGGCTGATAGGGCTGTTTTCATTATTCATGCATATACTGCTGTTCTTTGTAGCTTCTCTAAACACAACTTATATGCATTCCTTATACACACAACCATTTCTGCTAAATAAACATATAATAACCAAAACAATTAAAATACCATCAAAAGCATCATTATATAGCCATGGCAAAAGTAAACACAGTATAAATTTGCTTCTGAAAACATTTATGTACTTTTAAAAACATTATCATAGTTAAGTGTTCATGCATGCATGTATACTTTTCAGTATAATGTGTTTTTTTTGCATGATTTGTCTATATTTGCTCAATTTCTGCTAAAAATTATCAATGAATAACCATTATCATAAGAAAGGATAAAACAACAACTATAATGCCATATCAGTGCAACAATGCATTTATAAAATCTGTTAAAAGATTCTACAAGACATAATATACAATATTATTCAAGCAAACAAAAAATTAATACTAAATGAGGTCTCACATATGCATCGATATCATTATAAGTAACAATTTACAATTTCAAGTGACAGCGATACAGTGTAGATACAAGTAAAGAACAAGCTACAAAAAAGATGCAATTCCAACTAAAGCTTCTTTTACAAATCTCGATAGTTGTAGTTCTATATGGCTTACTCTATGGGAGAAGGTGTGTCAGTGCAAGTCAAAAAGATCACCATCTGCCCAGAGGGTGTCCTCCTTGGACTACTGACACTGGTAATAACACATTGTCATTGCGATGATGATCTCAATGGATTAGTGGATTGCTACCACTGTGACAATAAAATGATTGTGAGTTTACCATTTTGCTATTGTATGGCTTACAATAAAGACTACAGCACAACTGTTGTGGGTTATTGTGATATTCGGTGCTATATACCAAGAAAAAACCCATCTCGTTTCAAAGCGAGTGGGAGAAGGTTTCAATACAAAATTAATGAACTGGACAAGCAATACAACTGAGTTGAATTCCATTTTATGTCGTGATCTTGAGATGAATTGTACAGGTCAACTGTGTGGTCATTGCATTGAAGACCATGCTACTCCAGTGTACTCTTACAGTGTGAACTGCATACAGTGCTCAGAAAAAACAATGCAGAATGTATTTAAGTACTTGGCAGTTGCATATCTCTCCACCACAATTTTTTTCTTACTAGCAATACTAATTAGATTTAATGCTACTTCAGATTCAGCTAATGCATTTGTTTTCACTAGTCAGATGCTCTCACCGGGGATAATACGAATTTTTACTGTTACTCAATACAAAACAAACTTTACTTCTGGATGGAAGATAATAACCAATTTCTATGGCATTTGGAACCTGGATTTCTTTCGTGCTGCCTACACTCCATTTTGCATCCACACCAGCATGACAACTCTTCCTACACTAGCTCTGGAATACGGCATTGCTGTTTATCCATTGCTTTTAATTCTACTCACCTATACTATAGTCAGGCTTCATGACCGCTATAGCATTGTTGTATGACTGTGTAAACCATTTTATTACTGCTTCATGAAAATAAGAAACAACTGGGATATCAAGAATTCTCTGATTGAAACATTTGCTACCTTTCTCTTACTCTCCTATGTAAAGATTTTAAACACTTCATTTGCTCTATTGACACCAGTCCCTGTAGTAAACACAACTCAAATATTTCCACAATGGTATCTACTATACGATGCTACTATTGAATACTTTGGAGTGCATCATGCTCCCTATGCAGCACTAGCATTGGTTATGAGTACAGTCTTCAACCTCTTTCCTCTTCTTCTATTGTGTCTCTACCCTTGCAAGTGTTTTCAAAAGTTACTCTTTGTTTGTAAACTTCAGAATAGGCTTCTACGTACGATTATGAATACATTTCAACTCCTGTTCAAAACACATCCTCGAGATTACAGATATTTTGCCGGTATATATCTCTTCCTACGAATTATTCTGCAATTTATTATACTAACATTTGGAGGAGGAACAGGCCTACCTCTAGCAGCACTAATCACAATGGTGTTTGCTTTTCTCATTTCCATGCTGAGACCTTATAAAGTGGTGTGCTACAACTATTTAGATGCTCTACTATTAGGAACACTTGCCTTGGCCTTTGCAGCATTACCTATTGGAATGTACTGCGGAGTTTGTCTTGAACTCTAGACTTGTTATTATTGTGTATCAAGTAGTTCTGCCACTGGTGTTAGTATTTCACCCACTGTATGGAGTAGGGCTGATACTACATGCTTTGATACCAAAAAGGACTCTTCAAGCTATCAGCACAAGGTGCACTGCTGTCTACCATCGTCTTAGAAATGATGATGAAAGCATTACAGGACCAGTACCTCATCGATTGGAACACCCCAGTGACTCAGAGTATGCTCCACTGTTAGATACTGTGGGTAACTATAATGAAACTGATTAAATTAGCTATTAACTTACTAAAATAATTTATAGTATAGTATTTAATCATCTTAAAATAGTATTATCATATGATCGTAATGACTATAAAATACATAACAGCTTTACCTAGTCTAATAATTTTTAATAACCAACAATTAATGCTATGCAGCTGCAGTTAGACTGGACTTTAAAAAAATTAAGGATAGTCAAGCTAGAAGAGGACCATGCAGTCTAATTCTAGATCATTATTTTAAATACTGCTATATACCATAGAGCGGGATTTAACTTTCGTGGTTTCCATGGACCATGATCTATCATGCATCACTTGCATAGCTCATCCGTGAAAGTTAAACCTCATAAATGTTTGACTAGAGACATCCGCAAAAGTTTGACCCTGCAAAATATTCCCGTTATACGGTAATAGCTTGAATGCATGTGTATGAATATTGGCATACAAAGTCAAGATATTAAGACCACCTCCACAAAGCCAACTTTTTTAGGTGTGCCCAAATATTCCATGCATCCATGTAAAGCCTAGCTGATCACAGACTTTAAGACTGACTGCATGACACATAACACTAATAGCAAGCAGTGTTCTGGTAATCAGAGCACAAAGTTTTGGCATAGTCTAAAGATCAATATTCACTGACTAACACAAAGAGATGTATGCTAGGCCTGCGGCTATTATGCTCAAAATTTACTGATTATTTTATTCCGCACTGCCTACAAAAACATCTGATTATTCCCGTGAAGCTATTATTCTCATGAGTTTTGTCAAAATACAACAAATTCGGCGACTTCAACCGGTCCAACAATGACACAACATCAGTCCAACTTTCTTGTTTACTGGATTGAGTAAACACAGCTACCTTGTCTAGGTGCGGTAATTTCACGTTTTCTACACGTTGAAATTTACTAGTTCCCGCATCATGGCTTGACAACGAGTCTCTTGTTATGCATGCATGCATTTTTATCATGATATTGTAGATTTGTTTTTATGCTTATTCATTCAGTTGTTCTCTATAGCTTCTTAAAACACAAATGCATTCTTATGCACAACCATTTTTTGCCAAATAAACTCATATTATAATATGATAACCCAAAACAAATAATGTCATTAGCCAAGGTACGTAAACATACTTGACTCTGTAAACATTAATATTATAAAATGCTTTCTATAATAGTGTATACATTTAGTATACAATCTACTATCATACGTACGGTAGTACGTATAGTAGGAATGGGCCGACTGTCCCATAGACATGCACAATACAAAATGTTGGCCACTATAAAAATCTAGTCAAACAAAATTAAACCTTTAAAGGTGCCCAGAGGCTCTTACTGACAGATTACCAATTGCATGCAAGGCCTAAAGCTCACAAAAACTTTTAAGACTGACTGCATGACACATAAATCTAATAGCAAGCAGTGTTCTGGTAACTAAACACAAAGTTTTGGCATACATGGTCTAAAGAACGAAACCTATGAAGCATGCATGGATATGATTATAATTAATTCATGCATGCATGGAATATAATAAACACGACTACATGCGATCTGCTGCTCATTGATCCTCATTGGAATACACTCACTCCATGATCTAATGAATTACCTACTACAGTTGTTCATGTATCATGGTGCCAATGAGTCTCTTCTTATTCATGCATGCATTCTGATCATGATACTGTAGAGTTATTTTCAATGTTTGTCCACACAGTTGTTCTCTATAGCTTCTCTAAACATAAATGCATTCTTACACATAACCATTTTTTGCTATATAAACTCATATTATAATTATCATCACCAAAAACAAATAATGTCAAAAGCATCATTAGCCAAGGTACGTAAACATACTTGACTCTGAAAACATCAATATTATAATATACTTTCTACAAAAGTTTAACTATACCATGTATGTATACATTTAGTATACAATAAACAATTAAAAACAAAACATAACAGTATACTTGCTAAGGGTATGAATCACAAACACATTTGCAAAATATACTTTAAAAAAAACAACATTACAGTTAGCATTATTTTTGTGCTTGGTATGCAAGTATTATAATTATTATAATTTGCCAGCCTTGTATATACTACATAGCAACATCCATCATTAAGAACAAAAATTAAGGCTTATAAGCTTAATAATCATAACACCAGTTTCTGTTGAAATCTACACTGAAGAAGAATCTGATAAACTAAAGCTAGTATGCTACTAAGATTCATCTTGGTAGTAATTATTTCACCCTATGTTAGTGCCAAAGGCTAACAACCACCTGGCTGTCCCCCTTGGACTACTGACACCGGTAACAATACTTGTAAATGTGATCACAATGAGCTCAATGGATTGGTGGAATGCCACAATGAAGATAAGACTGTGAGTCTACCATTTTGCTATTACATGGGTTACAATAAAAAGTATAATACAACTGTGGTTGGTTACTGTGATATTCGATGCCACATTCCAAGGACAAACCCATCCCATTTTAGAGCAAGGGCTTGAAGGTATCGTTACAAAATTGTCAGTTGGACTACCGATTCAACTGAACTAAATCGGTACTTGTGTAGTGATCTTAAGTTGCACCGTGAGGGTCAATTGAGTGGTTGCTGCACTCAAGACCATGCTCCTCCAGCTAGTCTATTCATACAGTATGGGCTGTATTAAGTGTTCGACTAAAATGTTCACTAATAATTATATTTAGATATTTTACAATTGCATATCTTCCTCTAACAGCATTTTACATGTTGTCAATACTATTCAGATTATCTGTCGCTTCTGGAGCTACAAATGCATTTGTAATGACTAGCCAAATGTTATAGTTTTGATAGAGTTTGAACAAATATCAAGTATAAAAATACCAGGCCAACAATTAATACTATATATATAGCAATAACAAGTTTCTATGGCATTTGGAACCTGGATTTCTTTCGTGCCGTATACACTCCATTTTGTATCCACACCAGCATTACTACTATTGAGAGACTAGCTTTAGATTACGCTATTGCTGTCTATCCATTGCTGTTAATTCTACTCACATACACTTTAGTCAGGCTTCATGATCGCTATAGCATTGTTGTACAACTGTGTAAACCATTTTATTACTGCTTCATGACGATAAGAAGAAACTGGGACATTATAAGAACTCTTTGATTGAAACATTTGCTACCTATCTCCTACTCTCCTATGTCAAGATTTTAAACACCTCATTCTTGTTACTGAACCCTAGTTCAGTTTATAACACCAATAAATGGCACACGGTTTACAAAGAAGTATTTACAAAGTGACAGTACAGTAGAATCTTTTGGTAGATGTCATGCTCCCTATGGATCACTAGCGTTGATTATGACCGTAGTTTTTAACCTATTTCCTCTACTTCTACTGTGTCTGTACCCTTGTAAATGCTTCCAGAAGTTTCTCTCTGTCTGTAAACTCCAGAATAGAATTCTACGTACTTTTATGAACACATTTCAATTGGTATTTAGAACACAACCAGTGGATTTCAGATGTTTTGCTGCAATTTATCTTTGGCTACGAATTATCATACTCACGTTTATTCTCGTGTATAAAGGAGGAGCATTCTTGCCAATGGGAGGAATACTTGTATTTGTGTTTGCTTTGTTCATTGCTGTAATCAAACCTTACAAAGTTGTGTGGCATAACTATATTGATGCAGTACTGATCACAATATTTGGGATAATTTTACTGGCACAGCCAATTCATACCTACATAGAAGTGTTCATTCTAGAGGATAAAAAAGTTCATGAATTGTACAATAAAGTTATTCTACTGCTGATAATGTTTCACCCACTGTATGGAGAAGGGTTGATAATATACATGCTTTTATACCAAAAAGGACTCTTCAAGCAATCAGCATAAGGTGTACCACTGTTTATCATCGTCTTAGAAATTAATGATGACGAAAGTACTACAGGACCAGTACCTCATCGATTGGAGCACCCCAGTGATCCAGAGTATGCTCCACTCTTAGATACTGTAGATTAATATAATAATTAGCATTAACTAAATTTATCATCGTAATGATTATTGATTACATATATATACACGATATTCAGCTTCACTTATTATTTTGGTATCTGTGCAAGGATCCCCAACTTTCAAGATTGACCATTACACAAACAGCAAATAGTGTTCTGGTAATCAAAACACATAAAAATTTAACTTCGGTTTCGGTATGGTTTGAAGATCAACATTTATTGCCTAATACAAACAGATGAATCAAATATTGAATTGGTAATCGAAACCTAGGATGTGCATAGTTCATGTATGCATGCATCCGTTGAATAATAAAGACTGCATGTGATCTTACCACTATCGCATCCTCATGGGAATATATGTACTCTCTCCCTGCATATGCATGGGATGAAGTAAATTTTTTTCAGTTTAGTTGAGATGAAAATACGACCAAAGAGATGTATGCAGTACATTAACTGAGTCAAACAATAACAAAAAAGAAACTCATTGTGAATTACATCCTGTTTCTATGTTGTTGCTAAGTAAATTATTTGCCATATTGCACTAACCACAAACTCATATTGAACTAACCGCAATTGCTTCAGGCAAGATTGCAAAAGAGGCTAATAATAAACAGTTCATAAAAGTATACTTTCAGTGTTTTTTGGCACACTGAATGTTTTAAACAGAGCTTCCAACTCTGNAACTGATGCATGCATGTATCCATGAAAGAATAAAGACATGCATGTAATCTAGCTACTACTATATCCTCATGGGAATAATTATTATTTACATACTCATTAATTCTACGCATGGGATAAAGTAAGATTTTTTTTTTCAGTTATAAGTTGAGATGAAAATATAACCAAAGAGGTGAATGTGGTATATTAACTGAGTCAGATGATAACAATAAGAAAGACATTGTGAAATATTCAGCTGACTTGATCACCTAAGTCCTTTCCTTAGTGTTACGTATACTGACATGCATAATTCATTTTGAAGATTGTGGCCATCAAGTAGACTACTATAATACAAGTATGTGCGGTAGAATGCAGACTTAATTATATAGCATCAGAGGATTATTTGTTGAGATAACCTCCACAAAAGTTTCTTAGGTGTGTACAAGCGATCTCATGCATGCTAAGACCACATATATATAGTATACTGTTTGTAAAATTATATTCTTGATAAGAGAACACGCATATTTAGTATGGATCAAGTTGACATTCCATGAAATTCTAATTGAGCGGTAAACTTTGTCATCAAACATAAACTCATCTCTTTCTCCTCTACATGCAGCTACATATGTAATGAAGGCACCGATGGTGCACAAGCCTCGGCACACTAGTACTATATAACGCACCGTCACATGCATATACTGTACACTCAATAAAAGAATACATGAGTGTATCAAGACAATAATCCAACTATGTCAGGTTAGCCACATAACTCTGTGATGAAACAGAACAAGCAATGCATCATAGATACTTGCTCATCATGATTTACTACTGTCCGAGCATCATCTGAGCTGTTTCTCGGAATGTGCACTTGTAGCAAGTTAACCAGATGAGCTATACTTAGCAGCAATGCCATCCACTCATAGATATTTATCTAAGATGCACTTGAATGCTCAGCTGTTGTCAAATAGCTAGCTATTGACCAAGGTCTAGCTGGACTGACTACCAGTGAAAAATCAGTAGCCATGCAGCTTAGCTAGCTGGCCACACTGAACAATTTATACATGCTAATACATCTATATGCTTACATAGCAAGCAGACCAACTTCTGAATGTCTTGCCTAGTACCACTGACCAACAGCGCTGCAGCAGCATCACAGCATCTGAATTGAACACTAATTCTAGAAAACGCACACCAGATTAATAGGCGTGGTCTCGAAGCTAAGCGCTCAAAAGAAGCACAAAAGCCTCAAATCTCAGTAACTACAGCGTTGTGAACACCAAAAAATAAACATCTACAAGATCATTCAGATTTATGAACGTAAGTACTATCAAATTTGTCGCTAGAGCTGCCTTTCTTGAGATTTCGATGGAACAGACAGACAGACAGACAGACAGACAAAACGACTACCGTAATCCTCTGCACGTGCTACGCACGTGCCGAGGCTTAATTACACACACAGTATAATAGTTACTAAGACATGAACAATTTAATCAATTGCGGAAAATATCTCGATTACCATAATAGTACCAGACAGCAGACTTTGAGGAACTTAAATTCAGATCTTCATAATAATAATAATAATTACAATGTTATACTAGCAAACTATTCATCACAATACTTAGTGCACAACTTAATTTATCAGCAAAATTCTTTGAGGTGGGGTTGCGTGAAGGAGTTATATTTAGCTATAAATTAAAGTAATCACATTATTACACTGAGTTCACTAATCAGAATATTAATTATTTTTATCTGAATTACAGAACCAGTTTGAGAAAAGATTTTTGTAACCTGAGCATAGTACGTACAAATCAAAACAACAAAGACATCCATTGTACACATTCAGAAAGGCTTGAAGTTAATTATGAAAACTGGGCAAAACATAGTAACTACATGTTAATTGTTGTTCTGTCAGTGAGTTTAGCTGCCAGTGAAGTGGAAAGCAAACCAACTACTTGTGCTAAACACTACCAAAGCACTTTGGAATTTTTGTTAACATTGAAANCTCTGGGCATTATATTGGGCATTATTGACGTATGTGTAGTCGAAATGAATTGCAGAGAATGTGAGAGGGTCTCAACGGTCTGCTTTGGTAGTGATAATGTGGCAGGGTCAGAGGTCACCTTGGAGTTGTTCCTTCTTTCAAGTTAGTCGAAACTTTCATGATGGTGGCATATGGTGGCTGTGGACAATAAAACAGCAGGCCTATAATATCACAACGTCTTCATTATCAACACATTTGTATAGAAGGGGGACCTGAAACTATCCGGGCATCTATCAAGAACTACAATTTGTTCAAATAGTTTCCAGTTATGGGTACACAAACTATACAACTATGAAACTACATAGCCTAGATTCAAGGCCAAAAATTACATTGTCACAACCAGGACAGCTTAAATTACAGCACTTTGTACATGTAAAGGAACCTCTGGCAGCCTACCAGTCTTATTTTTGAGCATTTACACCCTGTAGGTGATCATTAGAGGTATATACACAAAGTTTTCAGCTAAATACTGTATAGCGGGAATTTTTCGTGGGGGAAAATTTTTGCATTTTCGTCTTGAATAGAAATTTGCCGGGAAAATTTTTGTGGGTTGCATCTCAACATTATGTGACGACCTCGTACCTTACAAATTTCGCGGGGGAAAATTTTTGCGGAAAGCTTCCAAACCGCGAAATTCGCAAAAATTTATAACTCCAAAGTTCTGTAAAAAATCTTTTTTCCCAAAAGGTGTTCAGAACAGTAGTAAGTCATGAAAAATTGAGCGTCCAAAGTGAGGAACAGCTGCTGTAGTACGCGCACGTGTTAGCTATTGAGTGATACAGCTAGGCGTACGTGATCTATTTCCAATCCCGTTCCGTGAGCTTTATGTTATAATATAGGACAGCTTCAGTGGTTTTGCATCCCATGGCATATGCATGCACGCACATACACACACACACACACACACACACACACACACAGTTGTATGACCCTAAAATAGGGGGTACTCGATGCATGGTCGAGTGCTTCATACTTAGTGTATCATTGACCCCCTGTGACCCCTAGCTATTCTATTGTCACCTCCACCCAGCCAGAGGAGGTACGACACGAATGCACCTTTGCTGAGCTGGCAAGTCTGTTAATTACATTCCAATCATGTGACTGCAGTACTTCACAACGAGAGTTGATCACGTGCACCCCGTTTGCCAGCTCATGATCAGCAAAGGTGCACTCGTGTCGTACCTCCTCTGCCACCCAGCCAGTAACAGGCAATTAGTGTATAAAACATTTGGTTGCTAGGCTATAACAAACACACTCACACACACACACACATATATACAGTTTGGTCAAACAGCTCTGATAGTTGCTAGTTCTGCTGGTCAAGTAGAAGTAGTTCAGGAGTTAATTAAAGCAGGAGCCAACCTTGAAGCAAAGGATGAGGTGAGTAGTAAAGTGTGAATTTAGTAGCTGTAGGACAAGTTGCACACACACACACACACACACACACACACACACACACACAAATATATAGTTTGATCAAACAGCTCTGATAGATGCTAGTTCTGCTGGTCTTGTTGAAGTAGTTCAGGAGTTGATCAAAGCAGGAGCCAACCTTGAAGCAGCAGATCTGAGGGTGAGTAGTGTATAATTGCGTATTTAGTAGTTATAATTGTTTTGCATGCTGCGGCAGACATGCACACACACATAGCCTATAAAATCTTTGGTTGCTAGGCAATGGCACACACACACACACACACAGCACAGAAATACAGCTCTGATATTTGCTAGTTCTGCTGGTCAAGTTAAAGTAGTTCAGGAGTTGATCAAAGCAGGAGCCAACCTTGAAGCAAAGGAAAAGGTAAGTAGTGTATTGTGAATTTAGTACAGCTGCCACCTATACTGCTATTAATTTTAATAAGTACAAGTATAGTAAAAATTTCATAAAAATTAGTGGGGTAGGAATGGGCAGTGCTGTAAAAAGTAAGGAAACAAGGCATGCATGTCGCAATTTCGGCACATGACTACTTCATTTTGATTCCTCATGCTTCCAGTCATATAAAATAAATACTGATATGGTTCAAACAATGTAGTACATGCCCATTGATATCATACCTACGGTGTCCTAGTGTGGGATGTCCCCCCTCATATTGTCCCCCCGGACATTATTCACTAGTGAATATTGTCCCCCCTCAGTGAATAATGTCCCCCCTTCCAAACGATGCCAAATAATAGCAATGGTTGAGAAAACAGTATTTTTCAAGGGGGGACAAAATTCACTAGTGAATTTTGTCCCCCCTCCCAAACTCTTCCACACAAACCGCATACAGCCATATAGGCTCAGCTTAGTCAGCTACGCAGCTAGGAAGGCCTGAAACTCGGACCAGGTCCAAATTACCTGCAGCATGTAATAGTGTGTAGGCTATAAGCTTCAGTACTACCTGCCCTCCCTCCAAACATTAACTTCAAAGTTTAAAATGTTAGTCCGGCGGGCTAGCTCATAGTTGCTGCAAAATGAGCGGGAGGGGCTAAGATTGCCACACGTTCTTAGTAGGGTGGAAGGCAGCCACAGCGCTGCAGTGGCTGCTGGCTAAAAACGCTGGCAAGAGTGTTGAGACTGTTTTATCTATGCCAGAGCTCTTTAGTATACTTTTGGAGGGGGGGACATTATTCACTAAGGGGGACAATATTCACTAGTGAATAATGTCCGGGGGGACAAAATTCACGGGGGGACATTATTCACTGCGACAACGGTATATAGTAGGAATGGGCCGGCTGTCCCATAGACACAATACAAAATGTTGGTCACTACTATTCAAACAAAATTAAACCATTAAAGTTGTTCAGAGGCTCTCAATGACAGATTACTAACTGCATGCAAGGCCTAAAACCAACAAAAACTTTCCTAAGCACTCGTAGAGAGCGCTAGTGGGAAGCCACCATAGTGCCATTTTTGTTCTCCTAACGTACTTACTTACGTACTTACGTACTTTCTAACTGACTTACTTGAAAAGGATTTCCAGAGAACCAGAGTGTGTTGAGCCAACTTTGATAGCACAAAGTAAGTTGTTTTCATGGGCACTATATTCCTTGATACTCGTTTTGATCATAAATATGCCGAAACAAAAACTAGAAAGCTTTGAAACTTAGTATATAAATTCATGTACCACAATGCAGCCATCTTGTAGGTAGAGTTCAAAGGTCATCTATCACGTGGCATTATTATGCGCATGCGCATTAGCTTCTCAGGGTCCAGCATAATAACAAGTGTATGACTGCATGTTGTAGCTACTAGTCAAGCTTTTTGTAGGGACTAACCAGTCTCTGATTGTCTCCACACAGTTGTGTTAAAAAAGTGAAGGAACAAGTAGTAAAAATTTCAAAAAAATAAATAGTGTAGGAATGGGCAGTGCGGTAAAAAGTATTGGAACAAGGTATGTCTCAATTTCGGCACATGACTACTTCATTTTTATACCCAACTCTTGCCTGGCAGTCCAGTTTGNGACATCTGTTACAAATCGGTATATACGGGTGTCCCCAGACTCTTCTCTCCCCGTGCGAAGAGTCTGGCCAGCCAGACTAGTCGACACCAGAGCACAGTACTGTGTTGAGATGTACTTCCAAGCTTATGTCTGCCTTCAAGTCCAACTTGCTAAGCGTTGCAGCAAGTCTAGTGGATGAGAGCCTCATCTCTCTGGCTCTGCTTCAAGAGATGAACAACAATGGCATCCTTTTGGAAAGCAGGGCTTGTAGTCTCGTGTGTGCTGTCTCAGAAAAAGTGAAGGACAATCCTTCCAACTATGAGAGATTAGTTAATGTTCTCAAGAAAGGAGGGGACTTTTACCAAGACCTCCTAGATGAGCTTCAAGAAACTCTGGAGTCTTGTCAGCAGTCAGAGCCTGCTCCACGAAGTAAATTAGAGACTGACCAGCCTATCATAGGTGAGCTAGTTTAGACAGCTGTTTTAAATTTTGTATAGAAATGTAATGATATTTTATATTTATGTATCTATGTATCATCTATAGCTGACAGTGAGTCAGGTGGTGCTCACTCAGATAATATGATTGCTGACTTTAGTCATAGTGAACTACAACAAACAGTGCCAACAACTAAAAAAAACAGTGGTGTTAGATGTGGTGATGTATTAGAAGAAGTTGGGATTTTTGAAGAACGTTTTGACACACTCAAAGACAGTACCCTGGAGTATCTCAATCAAAATACTCACTTGTTTAAAAAAATCCGTCAAAGAGTTGCTCTCATTTCAGGCAGTCTTAGAATACGTCACAAACGATTCTATGTCCAAAATGCCAAGGACATGCTAAACACAGAAAACTTTAATGAGCTGTTTCTAATCCTGTGTTCCTACTGGAATTTCTACAACTTTTCACTTCTTGAGCATATTATTGAATCAGATCAATTTAAGAATCAAAAGCTGAAACGAAAAATGAAGAAGTACAAAGAAGACATTAGCAAATTTCGAAACAAAACTAGAGCTATTGATTTAAAACTTCAACAGCTATCCCACCGCTTACCAAGTCCAAGTCGTTCTATAGTCACAACTGCTTTAGATGTCAACAAAGTTTCATACACTCTTGCCGATGCTGAGCACTTAAAGAAGGCAATATCCATAGTTTCAATGATTGATGAGTCTGTGCTGCAGTATTCCTACAGCGAGCCAGGAAGTCTGATAATTATCTGGCTCATTCCTTCCTCTTTTGCCCCTCTTCTTGCTCATGCCATGAGTGACTCCTTCTTCCAGGAACACCACATTACTGCCATGTCCATCGACGGAGAGGAGCTGGAATCGTACAAGGAGGAGCATAGCAAAATATGTGATGTCACTGTAAGTTGTATAGCTGTTTAGGTTAAACTTATTATTATTATCAGACAATTATTATTTTTTTATTTAATAATTTTGCACACTATCATGATGCAGGATATGCAAGAGCTCTCTACACGTGAACATTTTCATCTGGCCTGTGAGTGTGGTCTTCCGGAGGAAATTTCCCACCTCCTTGAAGGTGGAGGAGTTGATCTGGATACATGTTTTGAGGTATACTTTGAATAAGAAAATGGTTACTCTGAATTTTGTGCGTCCATGTGTGTCTGTGTGTGTGTATATGTGTGTGTGTTTGTTTGCCATTGCCTAGCAACCAAAGTTTTTATAGGCTAATTGCCGGTTAGTGGCTGGGTGCGGAAGTGACACTAGAGTAGCTAGGGGTCACTGGGGGTCAATGGCAAACAAAATAGTTGCATGCCTTTAAGTGTGCAGCACTCGATCATGCATCGAGTGCTGCCCACTTAAGGGTCATGCAACTATAATGTGCGTGTGTGCGTGCCAGTGTGTGTGTGTGTGTGTGTGTGTGTGTGTGTGTGTTTGCCCACCATTGCCTAGCAACCAAAAATTTTACAGGCTTATTACCAGTTACTGGATGAGTGCATGAAGGTGACAGTGGTCACAGGGGGTCAATAGCTTGTGTGTGTGTGTGTGTGCACTCAGTCAATGTAGTTGGGATGTCTTTAAAAATTTTAATGTGTATATTTTGTGGTTTGATAGACACTTCAAAATGTTGTAACAGTTATACTCATTGTGTTTTGGGAATATTTGGTTTCATGTGCTTAACTTTATGGTTATTGTTATCAGTGTTCACCCTTAAACTGTACCATACTTGGCATTTATCTAATATCTGAGAAAATAATCTGGCTTTATAAATGCCAGCAAGTACACATTTGTGAATCACCTGATATCGGAGGGATTTGAGTATGGTCAGTAGAGCCATGTCACCAATTCCATGTGACTCTAAAAAAAAGGCCTCCACAAGCTAATACTGCTGCTTCTGTAGCTAGTAAGCCAGAATCCAAGCGAATGAAGACTAGTACTGAGCTATCAGAAATTCCTGGGATGAATACTGATTGTTGTTATTATTGCTTTACAACAGATACACCATGCATATGCCAATGATGCCAATGATGCCAATGATTTGATCTGGCAGGTTGGATGAAAATGTAGACTCAGTTTTACTGATGTTGGGCTGAACTCAACTGGACTTAACTTAACCAGCAGCCTGCAAACTAATAACATTTAGAAGCTATACTCATGCAATTTTGTTCTCACTTACCTATGCTGACTTACCTGAAAGCGATTTCCAGAGAAACAAAAAGCGTTGCGGTAGTTTTGACTACACAAAGCAACATCTTCTCAAGCACAAAGAACAAAAAATTACATACTATGCAAAACATTGAGTGACATGCACACACCACACACACACACACACACACACACACACACACACACACACACTACAGTCTGGTAAAACAGCTCTGATTGTTGCTAGTTCTGCTGGTCAAGTTGAAGTAGTTCAAGAGTTGATCAAAGTAGGAGCCAACCTTGAAGCAAAGGATAGGGTGAGTAGTGTATTGTGAATTTATAGTATGTAGCTATAATCAAGGGCTTATCGACCGCTGAAGGTGGGAGAGGGCATGTAATGGCAACCCAGCAAAATTGATATCGAGTCTAAAAATAGCACAAACCACAAGTCATGTGTGCCTATTAGTATTTATTAAAAATCGAAGAGAAAAGTGCCTGTAGCCTGAACTAGTAGAAATATCAACATAAGCAAGCTTCAAGATGCTCACCTTTGTTTCAATGTTAGGCAGCCACAATTTACTGCGCACAACTCTCCCACTAGTAATGCGCATAGTTGTCTAGGAGTCCGAAGACTCAATGAACGTTGGAGATAGAAGAGCATGTTTTTGACGACTAGCCACTCGGTCACACTCAGCCATTCTGAGACTCCTCCCCAAAGGCTAAGCCATTCTATGTTGATACGAGCAGAGTGTAAGTAAAACCCGTAAACTGCCAGACCATAACATATTTCTCCGTGACACAACCATGTATATTTAATATATCCGGTCTGATCTTGTAGCTAGATATATATTTTTTGCTGTCCAAAACGCTGTAGTTACTGAGATTTGAGGCTTTTGTGCTTCTTTTGAGTGCTTGGCTCTGAGACCTCGCCTATTAATCTGGTATGTATTTTTTAGAATCAGTGTTGAAATTCAGATCAGTGCTGTTGCTGTTGGTTAGTGGTGCTTGGCAAGATATCCAGGAGTAGAAATGGCACGTGTTTGCTTTGACTTCAATTAAAGTCTAGCTGCTGTCTTTAAATCTTGTTGAATCTCTCTTTTGAGTGTCTTCTGAGTTGTGAGTTGCAATTACCGTATAGCGGGAAATTTTCGTGGGGGAAAATTTTTGCGAATTTCGCAGTTTGGCAGCTTTCCGCGAAAATTTCCCCCCACGAAATTTGTAAGGTATGTGGTCGTCACGTATAGTTGAGACGCAATCCACGAAAATTTTCCCCGCGAATTTCTATTCAAGACGAAAACGCAAAAATTTTCCCCCACGAAAATTTCCCGCTATACGGTAATCTAGCCACGTTGACCAGGCTCCACACATGCACACCAGATCAGAGCTCTGCTCTCCTAGCTGGCTCATGCTCTGGACAGTACCATAAATTATCTATTATAGTACACACACACACACATAACATTTAGTCACATGACATCCATTTTCACGGCTGACCCTGCCACATTATCACTACCAAAGCAGACCGTTGAGACCCTCTCACATTCTCTGNTGCGCGCGAAGCCAGTATTAACAATTTCAGGGCTTTGCAATTTTTCATAGACACGTGGCATGGCATGTGGTTAATTTGGAACAATTAGAATATACACGGAAAGTGGTCAGTCGGACGTTGCTCCACTATATATATATATATATATATAAATATATAAGGACAAAATACTCGTTCACACGACTACACTGGGGCTCGCTCATGCTCGCCCCAATTATTTTTGTGTAACATTACTTTATGTAAACATGCATAATTAAATATTAGGCATGTATTGTGCTTTTAATAAGCTTTGCGGCTTATGTATTATACTAATTAGGTCTCACTACTGCTAATGAAAATGCTGGTCTCATAATGATCAACCTCATACAATTATGGCACAATTATCATGTAGGGAAGAACATGCTGGTCATGTATTTACATCATGCGGGGGTCATGCCATTATATACATGCAGACCTTGAAATCTGGTTTGGAAGTCAACTATATAGTGTCTATGAATAGTAGTATATGCCAGTGAGCTTCAGTAGCTCAGTAGTAAGAGCATGCATTCGGCAACCAAAGTTTGAAAGACTTGGGTTCAAATCAAAGCTATATAAATTATCTTTAGATTTTATGCATTTTGATAGACTCAATTGCTTTCATGTATTAATCCATACTATAGTAAGATCATCCAAAAAAAAAGCAAAAAAAACTATGCTGACTAACCATTTTTTGCTAAATAAACCCCTGTTAACCAAAACAAAATATTGTGTATTATAAACATACTTGATTCTGACAACATCAACACATTTTCTAAATAGTTAAGCTATATACAATGCACGTATACAATTTTACCCGATCTATATAAAAACATGAATGTTTTGTTTTGATTTGCATAGCTATTTGCTCAACTAATGCTAAAAATTTTACAAACATTATCATTTGGGGATAAGAAAGGATACAAAAACAACTAACAAATATCATGTGATTCAGTACGTCATGCACTTATAAAATCTGTCAACAGATTTGACATGACATTGCATACAATATTATTCAATTAAGTTAGAATACTAAGTGAGGTCTCACATTGGTAATAACTAAATCATTAGCATCAATTTAAAATTTCAAGTGACAGCAATACACAGTATATAGTTAACATTAAACAGAGATCGCTCTTAGGAGGTCAATGCCTGCACTCAAGTGTTACATTATATTTTAATTTGCTATAGCCTCAATTGTTTATACTACATAGCAGCATCCGACATTTAGTACACAAATTAAGGCTTAAGCTTAAAGACATTGAATTGTAATACCAGTGTCTGCTAAAATCTACACTGAAGAAGAATCTGATAATCTAAAGCCAGTATGCTACTAAGATTCATCTTGGTAGTAATTATTTTACCCTATATTGGTGCCAAAGGGCAACAACCATCTGGCTGTCCTCCTTGGACTACTGACACTGGTAACAATACCTGTAAATGTGATCATGATAATCTCAGTGGATTAGTAGAATGTCACAGTGAAGATAATACTGTGAGTTTACCATTTTGCTATTGCATGGCTTACAATAAAAAGTATCAAACAACTGTGGTTGGTTACTGCAATATTCGATGCCACATTCCAAGCACAAACCCCTCTCATTTCAGAACAGAGGCTCGAAGGTATCATTACAAAATTGTCAACTGGACAAGTAATTCAACTGAACTAAATCGGTATTTGTGTAGTGATCTTAAGCTACATCGTGAGGGTCAATTGTGTGGTCACTGTTCTCAAGATTATGCTCCTCCAGTCTATTCATACAGTGTGGGCTGCATTAAGTGTTCAACTCGAGTGTTCACTAATATAATTAAGTATCTTGCAATGGCATATCTTCCTCTAACAGCATTTTACATGTTGTCAATACTATTCAGATTATCTGTCACTTCTGGAGCTACAAATGCATTTGTAATGACAAGTCAAATGTTAGTTTTGATAGAGTTGGAACAAATATTATCCTCAAGTATAAAAATACATGGCCAACAATTTATACTAGCAATAACAAGTTTCTACAGCATTTGGAACCTGGATTTCTTTCGTGCCGTATACACTCCATTTTGCATCCATACCAGCATGACAACTATTGAGAGACTAGCCTTAGAATATGCTATTGCTGTCTATCCATTGCTGTTAATTCTACTCACCTATATTTTAGTCAGGCTTCATGATCGCCATAGCATTGTTGTACGACTGTGTAAACCATTTTATTACTGCTTCATGAAAATAAGAAACAACTGGGACATCAAGAATTCCCTGATTGAAACATTTGCTACCTTTCTCTTACTCTCCTATGTAAAGATTTTAAACACCTCATTCAGGTTACTGAACCCTGTTTCAGTTTACAACACCAATCGTACACAGCTTTCACAGAAGTACTTACAAATTGCGAGTACAGTAGAATTTTTCAGCAGACGTCATGCTCCATATGCAGCACTAGCTTTGATTATGACTCTAGTTTTTAACCTCTTTCCTCTACTTCTACTGTGTCTCTACCCTTGCAAATGCTTCCAGAAGTTTCTCTATGCCTGTAAACTGCAGAATAGAGCTCTACGTACTTTTATGAACACATTTCAATTGGCATTTAGAACACAACCAGTGGATTTCAGATGTTTTGCTGCAATTTATCTTTTGCTACGAATTATCATACTCATGCTTATTCTGGTGTATAAAGGAGAAGAATTTCTGCCAATGGGAGGAATACTTGTATTTGTATTTGCCTTGTTCATTGCAGTTATCAAACCTTACAAAATTGTGTGGCACAACTACATTGATGCAGTACTGATTGCAATATTTGGAATTGGTTTACTGGCACAGCCACTTCATACATATGTAGAAGTGTTCGTTCACGATGATAAAAAGGTTCACTATTTGTACAATATAGCTTTTGTACTGCTGATAATGTTTCACCCACTGTATGGGGTAGGGTTGATACTACATGCTTTCATACCAAAAAGGACTCTTCATGCTATCAGCACAAGATGTACCACAGTTTACCATCATCTTAGAAACAATGACGAAAGTACTACAGGACCAGTGCCTCATCGATTGGAACACCCCAGTGACTCAGAGTATGCTCCACTGTTAGATACTGTGGATTACTATAATAAAAATTGAACTAGTGGTAACTAAATTTATAGTATAATATTTATCATCTTAATGATAATGATCATTAAGTACTAGTAAGTACATGACATTCAACTTTATACTTATTATTTTAGTATTTGTGCAAGGATCACAAAAAAATATTACAATTATTTGCAGGTAGATTTTTTCGCAGATTTTAGATTCTATGTATTTTACTGGTATTAAATTTTGCTATTTTGTTGAAGACAACCTCTTACTAGTACCCTCTTGGTAACAGTAAATCATATTGTATGTCAGATTAATTTAAGCCAAAAGGAAGACAAAGAATCGTGAGATCAGACATAGCTATACATCATGATCTCAAATTCTATCGTTTTTGTGGCTGTTCTGTCACTATGTTTTGTTGTCAGTGTAGTGTAATGTAAACCAACCACGTGCTATAACAAACCACTTTGGTTTTTTTACTGACATAGAAAGAAACTTGTGAGGAAGCATCCTTAGAACCATTTTAAAGCAAGCAAATAATATTACAATTGTGTTCAGTTGTTTTGTTGTTGTTGAAAAATATTGTTGTTGTTGTTTTTTAAAGGCAAGCAATTAACCTTAACATTCCAGGCGTGTACCTCTCCAGCAATTAACAAGAAAAAAGCCTAAGATCAGGCAAAACTATATACAAACAAGACAATCAACCTCTATCAAAGACAAGTAAAACCAACATTCCAGGCATGTACTACAACAACAACAACAACAAATTCTCTTGGTAAGAGTATATCACTTAAAATATTTTGCATATCAATATAATTAAGTTTAAGTCTAGAGGTATTTAAGAAAAAAAACATCTTGAAATCAGAAAAAATTATTCAAGATAATGTCAAACTCAAGATCGACTGTTTTTGTGGCTGTTCTGTCAGTGAGTTTAGCTGCCAGTGAAGTGGAAAGCAAACCAACTACTTGTGCTAAACACTACCAAAGCACTTTGGAATTTTTGTTAACATTGAAAGAAACTTGTGAAGAAGTTTCCTTTAAAGATTTCTGCCAGGTAAACTATTTGAGCATCTTGTAGGCACTATGCACATTTTATATCAGACATCTTTGATAATCATCAGTGATAGGTTGCCAAAGGTGCCCATTTCTTCAATGGAGCCCCAAAGAGTGGTGTGTAAAACATCAGCAACATTTGTTCAACTGGTCACTAGCCATTTCTAAGCCATGGTCAATCCAAAACAGTCCTCCAAGCTCTGTGTGACATGGACACTGACAATGGGCGCTGGATGGTGATACTTAAATGGAAACTTATGTCCTCCACATTAGAGGGATGGAGAGGATAAATAATGAGAAAAATATAGTCTAAGATTTGATGATCTAAACACTATGTATGGACAGCTTTGAATTGAAATACCGGAAGATGTGTGCTGACCAAACAATTGCATTCCACATATGGACTATATGTATATATAATAAACTGAGAGTGCTCACTAATAAAGATACTGCATAATAGCAATGAAGCTCACTAAGCTAATATCTTCTGGCCTAATACTACTGGTCACTATTTTCAGCACAGAGATACTGTGTGCTCCTACTGACTGTGCAAAATTGAAGCAAGATACATTCAATCTTTGGCTTACAGTAGAGGATACATGTGATGGTGGAATAAAGGACTGCTGCCAGGTATAATAGATGCAAAATTGTTATAGAAAATAAATCTTGTCTGTAGGACTGACAGTACAAAAGTTTGTTGGATACAGAAAATTTAATGCATGCATATATGAATTTTCTTAAAGAGTTTATAGCATTAACAATAAATATTGCTTTCTTGTAGATTACAAAAGGGGCAAGGGTTTTGGATGAAAGCAAAGAAAGTGGAGTTTTTGATATTGAACTTCAAGACTGCATGTCTGAGTGAACAGGTGCAACCATTTCAAAGCAACCCTGAATCCGTAAAAATCCTTCAAGCTCGATGTGATTTGAAAACAGATGAAGGTGGCTGGCTAGTGATACTGAGAAGAGAAGCAGATGTTTATCCATCGATCAGTATTAATTTTAATCGTACATGGGTTGAATATGAAAATGGATTTGGTGATTTGAACACTGAGTTTTGGTATGGACTTAAGAATATTCAAAAAGATATGATGTGGAATTGATGATAGAATTGAAACACAGCGATGGAACTGATGAAACCTGGACCTACCAGACATTCAAAGTGGGCAGACCAAAAACTAACTATATCCTTCACATTGGAGAGGCAAAAAAGATAAAAGGAACTGGTATAAGAGATAACATGGCTGAGCACAATGGTCGGCAGTTTTCCACAATTGACAGAGATAATGATATTAATACGGTTCTTAATTGCGCAGATATATTCCATGGAGGTGGTTGGTGGCATTCTAGATGTGGTCATGCTGTTCTCACTAGTGCTCACACGAGGTACAATGCTATATACTGGAATCCCATATATTTTGTCCCTAAGGTTGAGATGAAGATACGCCCAAAGACATGCCGAGTTCCAGGCAACATAACTACTAGTGTTTAATGTAATTATAAGCATTATTATAGTGTATATATACTATAGTATAATCATAACTATACATAACTATACATGACTACAACAGATATAATAGATGGCTACAGAAAACATTCATTATGTTATGATTCTAAAACTGAGTGTATAAGTTTGATTAGGATTGAAATTGCTCTGTCCTTAAAAATTTATTAAGTAATTCGTTAATCATGCTTGTATTATAATGAGTATATGCAGAAGAGGCTTTGCAAC
The DNA here is from genome assembly GCA_964030475.1 of Tethya wilhelma. Classification (NCBI taxonomy): domain Eukaryota; kingdom Metazoa; phylum Porifera; class Demospongiae; order Tethyida; family Tethyidae; genus Tethya; species Tethya wilhelma. The sequence goes on along the minus strand of CAXIPT010000006.1, from coordinate 1,414,168 downwards.
TGTCCAGGTGCGTGCATACAACAAACTTTCACTGCTATAGCCTGAATGCATGTGGAGTTAGTTATAAAGCGCAGATTAGACAACCTCAACAAAGTTTTCTCAGGTGTGTCCAAACTATCCCATTACAACAGCTAACATGGTGTACATGAATGCATACTAATCATGGTTAATTCTTTGATTTGTTTCGTGGAAACAAAAAATAAATGGTTTTGGTGATCAAAATACATGCTAGTGGTTGAATGAATTTAAAGTCAACATTCAATTTCCTCCTATAAAATGATAGTGTATTATAGTGTTGATGATTGAATATATAGTACGCATGGTGCATGACATAAAGACTGCATTATATAATATTAAACTTATTCCATGAATGTATGGGATCATGTAATTCCATCAAGTGAAATCAATTCAATGAGGTGTATATGATAATATTATTCGGTACATTATGAGTCAGACGCTAAGAATATTTTTTCAATAATAAACTTTTAAATTGACAAGAAGACTAGAAGTATAGGTGTACAAAACAGGCTTACTATAACATCTGAGGATTATTTGCATTTAGTCTAGTAATAATTGTTGAGATAACCTCTAAAAAGTTCTTGTAGGTGTGTACAAACTATCCCATGCTAAGACCACATTTATTTAGTACTGATGCTATAGTATAATATTATATTCTTGACAATGAGAACACATGCATTGATGATTAAACTCGACATGCATTCCATGAGTGAACTCTGTCATCATTTCATAGCATATGCATGCCATCTCTTTCTCATATATACTTTTACACAATAAGTGTCGTACACAATTCATTTAATTTCGGGGGAAATGTCTGAATTATCATAATATAGTATCGGACAGCATACTTGAGGGACTTGATTGAATTGCAACCAATGTTACTTTTGAAATCAGTAACATACATGTATACACTGCATGATTGTCACATTAAAACAAGCAATTATTTAATAAAGGCATTTCTAAATTAGTTTATCTGAAGACAAGCAATTAAAGTTAGCATTCCAGGCATGTACTTTCCAAGCAACTTACAAGAAAATCTTAAACAAACTATAATTATACAAGCAAGACAATTAAACTTTATTTGAAGACAATTAAACTTAGCATTCCAGGCATGTACCTTCCCAAGCATGCAAGCAAATAATAATGATATTACTCTCTTTTGGTACATGCAGTATAACTCTCTATAAAACTTATTGCATGCATGTCCAATTTTAAGCTAAGAGAAAGGAAAATTTTTGAGATCAGACAAAACTATAATAGAAGATGATGTCAAATTCTATCGTCTTCGTAGCTGCTCTGTCACTATCATGTTTTGTTGTCAGTGTAGTGCAATGCAAACCAACTACTTGTGCAGAACACTACCAAAGCACTTTGGATTTTTTACTAACATTGAAAGAAACTTGTGAGGAAGCTTCCTTTAAAGATTGTTGCCAGGTATATAAACAATGCGAGCGATATACTGAATATTATTATAGCTAGCATATCATGTTAATTATTATGATTTACAATTAGTGCTGTATTACTCATGCAGATTGCCAAAGGTGCTCATTTCTTCAATGGAGCCCCAAAGAGTGGTGTGTACAACATCAGCAACATTTGCTCAACTGGTCACCAGCCATTTCTAAGCCATGATCAATCCATAACAGTCCTCCAAGCTCTGTGTGACATGGACACTGACAATGGGGGCTGGATGGTGATACTTAAAAGAAATCCAAATGTTTCACCCCATGTAAACTTCACTCGTACATGGGTTGAATATGAAAATGGATTTGGTGATTTGAATACAGAGTTTTGGTATGGACTTAAGAACATTCATTGCCTCACACAAAGAGATGATGTGGAGTTGATGATTGAAATGACAAAACATAAAGAAAAATTAATCTGGACCTATCAAACATTCAAAGTGGATGGACCAGAAACTAACTATGTACTGCACATTGGAGAAGCAGATGGACACGGAGCAGAATATGATTACATGGCGTATCACAATGGTCAACAGTTTACTACATTTGATAGAGATAATGATCAAAGTGAACACAACTGTGCAAATGGTAATAAAGGTGTTGGCTGGTGGTTCAATGCATGCCATGATTCAGCTCATACAAGAGCTCATAGCGATGGTGGAAATCTGTACCATCGTCCGACTGGTACTTCTAGCTACTTTCCCAATGTTGAGATGAAGATTCGTCAAAAGGATTGTCTGATTCCTTAAGACATAATCATCTATATAGTACATGCTGCATACCTATAATTATAGCTATTTTATATATGATGTCAGGACATTCCATGCTTTTATACTAGATGTACATACATTAGCTGACTAGTATCAAATCATTTCAGAAACTATACAGTTACTATAAATATACACAATGTCATTCAAGTCTACTTAGAAACAGAATAAGATAGAATTTTCAATGATTCTTAGTTATAATTAAGTTTATTCAGCATAGTGAAAGTACATCAATTAGAACCATGTACTGTCAGTGATGTTTATCCAAATTCCCATATTGCAATGGGAGTTTGAAAAATGATTCTCATTACACATTCATGAATGATCACTCAATCATAAATGTGCAGTTGAAGACATGCATAGCAATGTATGTACATCCCTAACAGGCTTGGCTCACCATTGCTACTGCTTCGGTATCTTTGATCAACAAGGCATAATCCACTGGTGCTCCATTGACATTGCCAGTGATTCTTCCCTGACCAATACCTATAATGAGAGATACATGCAGCGCACTAGCTTGAGTTATAGTGATTGCAGACCATATACATGCATTATATTATCATGTTAAGCAACGGTTTGTTCATAAAATTTTATATAGCACGATCTAACATGTCCGCTACAGTCTCTTGCATGATCTAACCTTCTGTGATGGAGGATCCTTCACTCTTCTCAATCTTCCCATGAGTAAAGTAATTGTAGACACAACTGCCCTGTATAGATATAGGATGAGTAATATGAAGATGAGTACTCCATCTTGTTCATGTTCAAAAGTACTGTATATATATATATAATTATACATAGCTTCATACCCGCAGGCTTTCTCCTTTGACCGTTCATTCACGGAAAGGAAGGAGACAACCTGGGATCTCACCCCATGCAAGTTAACCAAAAATAAATGAGTGTGGGTGAAATCAACCACAATCCATGCGCTAATCTAGTTTTTTTTTTCTCTCAAGTTTAGCGGCAAAGAATCAAACTACTTCAAATTTTGGTATAGGGTTATTGCTTGGACGAGATGTGCCCATGCATGCTCAATTACCATATAGCGGGAAATTTTCGCGGAGGAAATTTTCGCGTTTTCATCTTGAATAGAAATTTGCGGGGAAATTTTAGTGGATTGCGTCTCAACATTACGTGACGACCACATACTTTACAAAATTTTGTGGGAAAATTTTTGCGGAAAGCTGCCAAACTGCGAAATTCGCAAAAATTTTCCCCTACGAAAATTTCCCGCTATACGGTAATTATGCTCTACCTGTAGGGTCAAGAAGTGTGTGACATGGAATCCTGGGCTCTCTCTTTCTTAATTCCTTACTATTAGGTCTAAGGTCACAGGGGAGAGGCTGGGTATGAGGCCATATAATGCATGTAATCTATGCATGACATCATGAATAATCCATGCAACAGCTGCGAATGCATGGACATGCATTCCACACATAACCATAATACATGAGACGATTATAAGCTATATGAGGTAAGGTACAGTCCCAAGGATAGTCCCCAATGTATATGCATGCCTGCATTATATCATTATTATGGTGCTATGAATACTACCTCAAAATTGTGTTAGGAAGTGTTCGTAATACCACCATTTATGTACTACTATAGCTACAGAACCCACAAAACCATGTATTATGAGCACCTACACAGCACCTAAAACTATATATAGCTATCATTATGTTTTGATCCAAATATGGTGCATATGTATTAGTACAAGAGCTGTCTCAGCTCTATATATACCTACAACAGGAAGTCAGTATTTATAGTTGATACAACAAAAGGAGGTACATGCAGTAGGCAATAAATAGATATACAGTTGACTGAAGGATTCAAGCCTAAAGATATGTACCTATAATTCAACCAACTTATGACTACCCAAATCAACTTCAGGCTGATAATTATACTGAGTGAAAGCAAGTTAAACTATATAGAAGTACACAGCCGCTGACTATGACAGACCCAGAAATAACTAATAACAGTAAAGAAATTAGCACTCTTCTGAATCAGCCTCTTGATGTGAATGAGACCAACATTGGAATCATCATTACTACTCAGGAAACACAAGAAACACAGGAACATGAAAATAGTGACAAACCATCATGGGTATATGGCAGTATTGATGACCAAAAAGACTTGGCGTTAAATTTAGAAGACGATTACAATCCTGGCTATGAACGCACTCATAGATACCACGTGCAGTTCAAAACTGATCCAAACAAAGAGGATGAAAAAACTTTGAAGCAGATCTTACATGTTCTGGAGGAAAGCTTGATAGAGATGAATAAAGAGAGAGAACGGCTAGTTTTGAAACAGAAAGAGGAAATTCAGCAACTACAAAAGGAAAACAAGGAACTAAAGGAAGAGCAACATTTGAAAGAAATTGAGAAATTAAAGGAGGAAAGAGAAGAACTGAAAAGGGAAAATGATGAATTTAAAAGAAAAATGGAGACTGAATTGAGAAAACGCGACCAGGAAATGAAAGAGTTGAGAGAGTGGCAGAAGGATCAAATAAAATATCTTGAATACCAACTCCGACAACTCAATCCTCAGAAAACACAACCGATTCTAACGACAGCAAGCAATGATTCAGAAAATGCTGAGAAAGTCAACCATCACGACAACCAAACAGCTCCTTCACAGCTTAACCATGGCTCTAGCAAAAAGGACCACGAACAAATAATACAATCAGAACAAAAGACAGCATCCAATGAAGACACAACTAACCATAAACAAAAGACACCAAGCACTGAAGACACATTAGTCAGCAATAACGACAAGCAAAAAGCTCCTACATTAAACCATCACGACAACCAAACAGCTCCTTCAAAGCTCTACTATGGCTCAAGCACAATGGACAACAGAGCTGGTATAGCATACTTTCGTGACGGCAACACAGATACCATTATTGCTTACAACAAGAGCTCAGAAATTTGGTCCCAGGTTCCTTCCTGTCCAAACAAAGACTGTGCTCTAGTCGTAGTAGACAGCTTACTAACAGCAGTGGGTGGCTACAACTCGGCAGAAAAAGACACAAACAAGCTTCTGAGCTTTACATCTACAAATGATGGCCAAACGTATCAAAACATCAAGAGCTGGGTCAAGATTTATCCTTCTATGCCGACAAGAAGGTACACCCCAGCTGCAGCAAGCACCATGACTCATCTCATTGTCGCAGGTGGATCAACAGGCGATAAAGAACCAGTGAGCAAAGTGGAAGTGATGAACATCGAGACTAAAACGTGGTGGCTTGCACACTGCAGCTTGCCTTATCACGTCACAAACACATGCATTGCTGTGAGTGGTGACAACGTCTTTGTTGTTGGTGGTATGGATGAAGAGAAAGAGTGGTCGACTAGCACTCTCAGATGTTCGTTGAAAAAAATGATCGAAAGTGCACAATCACCGAATTTGGTGACACAACTGAAACGAGGATTGTCAAAACGACATCGTCACGGTCTCTGGCAACCGATCGCTAACGTACCTACAACTCGTTCCACAAGTACCATAGTCGACGGACAGTTGATAGCTATAGGTGGTGACTGTAAAGGTACCTATAGCAGTGAGGTGTATGCGTACAAGCCTACGGATGATTCGTGGGAAGTAGTAGGTACTTTGGCCACCCCTCGAGCTCGCTGTCTTGTTGAGGGGGTACTTGGTGATAGTGAGGTGTTGGTGGTAGGAGGATATACGACAGATAGTGATTTCAACGGATCTGACAGTTTTGAAACAGTTCATATCAAATAAAAAAAGTGAACACTATACTTAATACTACTACATCAGCTGTTATGTTATTCAATAAGGAGTTGATCAAACCATAATTATACCACTAGCTAAAAACTTAGTAAAAAGAACTCCCCAAATGTACATTTGCATCACAAATCAATCATTATCAAAAGCTTTTTTCTGCACACATCAGCCACAACCTGTTCTCATGTGTAATTGCTGTTATCATAACCATATCATAGCTTGCATAACATTGACATTAAACAGTGCATGAGGTATGACATATGGAAATTATAAACTATGTCATAATCGTATTATCTATAACTTTATACACTGACTTTCAATTTGGTAAAACAGCTGTTCTTATTAGAGCACATGCATGAACTATTTTTAGCTATATACTTGTAGTAGACTCATTCCTAGGCTAATGTGTGACGCGAATAAAACAAAATAACTATCAAGAACCTAAAGTCTATTCGCGTTCACTTGAGCCCCCTGAAGTAATGTGGTTTTGCTTAAATATACTGCTTTTTCGCAATTGTGGATAATGGAATCTCTGTACTTTTGTATGCGTGGGGCATACACATAACTTTTGAATGGTAATTAGGTGTAGCGCTTTTTAATAAGCACCAAACAAATCTACATGAAATTTGCAATCGAATGGTATAGTGCAATTCATAGATATACGACCAAGTTATGAAAAAATTTTGAATGCTCAAATGAACGTGAATATAGACTTTAGCAATTTATGCACATTTGCAATACCTCACTGTAACATAAATTAAGTTACTGTTGAGAATAGTGTGCATGTTCTCTGTCATTACCTGTGGATCAGCAGCAACCACCTTGATATTGGGGTTCTTTGATTTTAGAAACATTCCAACACCTACAACCATGGAGATAACACCATACATTTTAGCTATGTTCCTTGTACTCACGCATTCTGTATATATGCATGAAAAGGTATAATACTAGCTAACCAAGCATGAAATCACAGTGCACCCACCTGATAGTGTACCACCAGTACCAGTCCCAAATGTGACTGCATCAACTTTACCGTCTGAAAATGAAAACACAATAATTAATGTGTGATAATTAACTAATTATTACATGTAATTCAATGCAACAACCAGTTGCTGGCATATGTAAACTGTATCCTAATTAGCATATTCATAAAATAGTATGATTGTGAATAATATATGGATTAGTATAATACATAATACGTGGATTGTACAGTTAATATTATTAGAGGGTTCGATACATTATCCTGGCAACTTTTTTCAATATTTTTTTTAAGTTTGGATACGAGTTTACATGTGCAATCGACCCAACAACCAAAAACCTCTCCAAAAAAGAAGAAAAAAAAACTTATCTGGGATTGCCGGAACATCAAATTATATTTCTCATGATATATATACTGTAGAGCTGGATATGTAGTTCTAGTCTCGCTAGCTAGAGAGCCTAGACACTATGCACATACCTAGCACAGGCATTTGTAGCATGACAAAGAGGAAGGTCTATTTGTTCCACTAGACTATATAGATAAGTTCTATTACCGGTTTGTCTCCATATTTCTGGGCCAGTTGTCTCGATGTGTGCTTGTCTGTTGGTGGTGTTATCAAACTGATTGGTCCACACAGCATTGTCCAGCTGCTCAGCAAATCTTCTTGCCTGCATGTTTAAGTACAATTTCAATATTACTAATTATATCATAATCGTAATTGATCAGCTTATATATATGGATTACAAGAATGGTATATATAGACAACTGAACTCACTTTCAGTCCAAAATTCTGAACTAAAGTTACTTGGGTACACATACATTTATTAATAGATCATGCATCAACAACTAATATGTTTACTTGCTGTTCTTTTGTTTTTCAAGTGTTAATTTGTAGACAAAATTGTAAACACTACTATAATAAAGGTTTACCAAAAAGATTCCTATTATCAGAGTCATTTTAATAAAACATTAATTAATTCTTAGACTAGTACCTAGAAATAAGTATTATATCTTTGTTTAGAGTTCGGAATGACTATGTTTGTCAGAATCCTTTTTTTCATGTAGAGTAACTCTACCAGTGATTTTTTCTTTATCTATTTCCTGTTTGAGGGAGTACATCATTTCTCTTGCTTTCTTTTTTTTGGCTTCTAATTCTTCTTGCCTACGAACAATATCATCTTCAAAGTCATCAGCAAGCTTATTGACTCTCCTCTTTGCTGCTTTGTACGATGGATTTTCTGTAAGATAATTGTAAAGTTCTTCCTTTATTTGTTTAATGCGAGCCATGTAACCATCACAGACATAATAGAAGGCTACCCACTGAGCCATACGTCTCATAGCTGTCTCTTTGAAAAATTTGAGTTGGAATATGGGAACCTGAAGCCGGGGATCCCTACTTTGCATTTCAATCATGTTTACTTGCCTATCTGATGCAATTTCTTGAGCATGTTGATTTACACGTTTCCAAAATGTAGCAGTTTTTCTCATTACTACTGATAGCCTCCGGAATGCACCTACTGATTGATGAAGGGTTTCCACAAGCATTACGGAAATGCTGCTACTATTTTCAAGCTTTTTAATGAAATCAGCCAGGTTTTTAGTTACATTATAACGTTCTTGCTGATAATCTTGCACATACTTCAGCTTTTGTAGCTTGATTTCATTGTAATGCTTGACCTTTTCTTTCCTTTGTTCAGTGTAATTGAAGTAGCTTGAGCCCACAAATTTTGAGCTATACTCTAAAAACATTTCCCAATAAGTGGTGTTACTAAGTTCTTGAAATGCTTCAGCTGCTTTATAATTGTAATACAAATACTCTTGCTCAGCAACATCAGAAAGGTGCTTGACATACTTTTCATACTCTTTCTCTTCTGAAAACTCTTCTTCAATATCATCAAGAACAGCAGCTTCTCTTCCTTTGGCTATTTCGGTCTCAATTGTCATGTTAAAAAGAGTTTCTTTCATCTCATTGAACAGCAATTCAAGATCTTTGGCCTCAATTTCCATTCTTTTGGCATCCTTAGCAAGAGAATTAAGCAATTCAACAGCCATTAAGTAATCATTTTCTAAAAGAGAATTGTGGGCATCACGTGTGGTGTACATTGCTCCTTTTGAGACACGACTAAAATGATGAATAGTATTAGTTGTTTTCTCACAGAGAGTGACAATTTCATGGCTTAGTTTCATAATCTTGATCTTCATAGATGTAAATTCTGGGCCACTAGCTGTAGCACTTACATGTGCTATTTGAAGGAGATTGCCTACATTCTGGAGATCATCAACTAAATCTTCAAGATTTACTTCTCCCAAGAGGTTATCCCTTTCTTCTTGTACAATTCCTGAGTCTTTAGCTGGCAGTTTGTCCACAGAATATAATTGGCCAAGAATTTCAACTTCAGCACTAACTGGAAGAAGTGTTACATTACTATTGCCTGGGTCTTGAGTACAAATACAGTAAGCCAAAAGGCTAACACTGACTAGTAACTTAAGCATAACATTAGCATCCATCTTTTTTTTTCAAAAAAAGTGGGCGATGCATGCATGACTGGCATATCATACAACCACAAAAAAATCCCCCATTTGGACTGCAGTTGTGGTTAGAAACCATAGTAAATTTACAATAACAGTCAGAAAATATCAAAAACTATTCCTTGGAGAAAGAATTAAGTATCTAGGGAGAAGTCTGAGAAGGAATCTACTGATTCTCTTGGTCTTAGAGTAATAAAGATTGTACAGGCACATCAGAAATTTGATAATCTAACCGAATGTAACACAAATCACTGAATTACACACCACTAAATTGACAAACTAAAATGCGTACTTTGGTCGAACTTGAACATGTAGCAAGATGCCTACTTTATTCTTTATAATAATTATTATAGTCTATGGCATTGTCCATCTGCTCAGCATATCTCCCTGCCTATTTGGTTCGGTGGATTTACATAAAGCACATCTAATAGAAGATCTACGGTATTATTATTTTTTATTGCTTTACAATGTAGTTCAGGGAATATGTTAACATGTGTAATAATATTAGTTGAGAGAGTTTGTAAAAGTGCATTCATCATGTTTATGCTGACACAATATAATATTATGATAATTATTATACTATTATATATGAATATTTGCACAAGAGATCACATGATTTTACTACCTCCCATTCTCAACAAACAAAGCCAGTGGAACTATAGCAATAGTGAACTCGTATACTGTATCTGGCAAATTTATATATGTGCAGACCGGCATGGCGGTGGCTAAAGTAGAGCCAGTGTGGGGTTTTGATTGTGACTTCATAGTGAAGCCTGAACAAACGATTCAAACTGAGTGTCCTATCTGTTTGCACATACTTCGTGAACCCTATCAAGTCATTTGCTGTGGAAAGAGTTTCTGTCATTCTTGTATTGAACAAATCAAAGCACTTAAGAAGCCGTGCCCATACTGCAATAAGACAAACTTCGTAGACTTTCCCAACAAAGGACACCAGCAATTGTTATACCAGTACAAGGTTCGATGTACACATCAAAAAGAAGGTTGTGAGTGGATTGGAGAGCTGGGAGAACTAGACCGCCATCTAAATTTGAACCCTCAACCTGCTAACCAGCTTAAAGGATGCGTCTTTGCTATGGTCAAATGTAGTCACTGTTCAGAATCACGTCAACGACAACACATCAGTGATCATCAAAACAGCATGTGTCCAAAGCGTCCATTTACATGTAACTATTGTACTGACTACAGATCGACCTTTGAACATGTCTCAAACAATCACTGGCCTGTGTGTGGCTATGGTCCTGAAAAGTGCTTAAACAGGTGTGGTGCTGTCCTCCAGCGAAGGAGTATGGAGAGACATATAGCCGAGGATTGTCCTTTGACAGTTATTGAATGTGACTTTCACTATGCCGGATGTACGGAGAAGCTCCCTCGTAAAGAGATGGAAGAGCATCTTCAATTGAAATTAGTCACTCACATGTCAATGATGGCAGTTACGAATAATGTAGAACTCAAGAGAAGTCATGAACAGATTGGAAAATTGAAACAGAGAGTTGCTGAACTAGAACAGGAAAGGAAGAAAGATCAAGCAAGAATTGAAATACTACAAACTGGCATGGAAATAGTACATTGCCAAGTACGAAATGGCTTGAATATTCCTCCAGTTGATTTCATAATGTCCAACTTCGAGGAACACAAGAAAAACGACAGCATCTGGTACTCTCAACCATTCTATACTCATGACAGAGGGTACAAATTTTGCTTAAAGTGCTATGCAAATGGTGAATATGCTGATACTCACATTTCAGTGTATTTCATAATGTTACGGGGAAATTTTGATAATGAGCTACAGAACTGGCCATTTAGTGGTGAAGTAACAATTCAGTTGTTATGTCAAGATGGGTCCACTGAGCATCTCACGCAGGTAATTACGCTTCAAGATAGAAATTATTATTCTCGAAATTGGACAAACACAGGATTAGTTGGACAAGGAAAACAGAATTTCATTTCACATGAAGAATGCTACAAGGGATATGTACACAATGATTGCCTTTGGTTTCGAATTTCTAAAGTCAAATTGACATGCATTTAAACATAAGACAGCACATGCATGATTGTATAGTTACATGTTATAATTATTATCTCTTTTGTATCAATTGTTCTATTGCATTAATCTGAATTGTTTTATTGTAGCAAAGGCTTGGCATACTTTAGGAATTAGCGTATTGCTTGGCTCACCTGATGATTATAGTTATCAGGGTTTTCAAATGGAACAGCTGGAACTTTATAAACTTCAGCTCCAAGAACTTCGAGAGCATCAACTTTCTCCTACAATATATAATAATATAGAGATAAACATTAACCAATACTATTCCGTTAGCTCATAATACCAGGTGTGCATCAATTAGCAACTTCTTATGCATAACGAATAAGCATACGTAGATATAGTACGCATACAGTTTAGGGACCATTATAAATTGCAAAACATGCACAATGCCATCTATATAGCTATTCACACAGTGAAAGAAACACATTCAATCAAAGTAATGTCTAAGCAAAAATTGTCTTTGGTAAAAAAACGTACGTAGTGCAAACTGTATACAATGCCATTGACAATTCCATACCACATTATTATAGGTGGTGCTGATAGTGCTGAGTTAGCAAAAAAAACACAACAAATCGTCTTTGGTCTAGGTTTCAATTGGTGGATTTAGACAATTTGTTATACATACGTACATGTAACTGAAACAGGAAGTAAATAAATTAAATCTTATGTAAATTAGATCCAGACTGAGTGAAAAGTTAATTTCATGTACTATACCTGTGACTGAGTGTTAGGCATGAAGATGACGCACTTGTAGCCTAGAGCCTTGCACATGTGAGCCAGTCCGATGCCAGTGTTACCAGCTGTGCCTTCCACGATGGTACCACCTGGTTGGATGAGATCTGGTGTGTGTGTGTGTAATTGTAAACAATAAGAGGAGTTTGTATGGACTGTAAGAATTACTTTTGCATTTGCGGCCTAATAGAGTGGCATGTCCCATTGAAAATGAAACCTATCTGAGTAGAATTGAGTTTAAACATGAAGATAGGTTTCAAATCACACAACTACTATAATAGGGTTTGCCATAAACATGTTTAGGAAAAGAAACACGATACAATAGAAAGATGCACATGTGTTACAGATCAACTATCAAACTATAAGAGCAGTTGTAATACCTGGAAAGGAAAAGCCAAAGGAATAAGTAAACTATATGCGGAAAGTACCAACAATGTCATACAAGACAGCCATGCACTATGGAGTTGTTGTAATTACTCAGGTATTATTGTCACTAATGTAGCCACAACATACATTAGGAAGCATTTTCAATGGCATGTCATTGTTACACTATACCACAATGAATGCCATTATGATCAACCATGAGCCTACACCTACACAATAGATTAAGGTATGCACAACTACTTACACAGCTCTATTGTATACACTATGCAAAAATGCCTCAGGATTAAAAAATGGTACTAACATGGGCTTATCTATATTCAAGAAGAATATTGTGAGAAATTTCATCCCTTAGGAAAAACTTTTATTTGGAAATGCTATAGCTTCGTAAACCAGGCCTTTCTTACTTTGTTTATTCTGTGAATACGTACATTCGATTTACTTAAAATTTTTGCAACACAGCGTGCTGTAACAGTCTGACTATTGCAGCAGTACTAGGCAGTGAAATGACTTACTCTTTTCCTGTGCCTCTTTGATGAGGTAGAGTGCAGCTCTGTCTTTCACCGACCCTCCAGGGTTGAGCATCTCGGCCTTCACTGCTATAGTACAGCCGGTCTCTTCACTCAGCTTGTTCAGACGAATGAGCGGCGTACTATGTGTATAATTAGAACAAAGTAATATTAAAATCAACATGTTACGTACATACATATTCATATGAATGTTTTGATACATACTAATATTATTAATACATCATAATAAGGGGAGGAAAGGTTACACGCTGCTTGGGAAGAAGATGCTAGGGAGAGTCCGGGCTACGAGCCCACTCGATTAGCTAAGCACACACACACTGATAATGAACTTGCGTACACATTTTAGTATACTTAAACATAGTGCACTTCACAGACAGTGCAATGATGTAGACAATGAGGCTAAAGTTAGTCTTACAAACCAGCTGATGTAAGAAGGAGGGGTCTGTTAATTTATAGTGGCTCGAGAGACAATAGCTATAGAGTTTACATTACGATATCAATGCATGCTGTTCTTACTTTCCAACTGTGCCTCTGAAGCCATCAAGCATGCTCTGTAGAACAGAGAAAGAAGTTGCAAAACATAAACAAACAAACATACACCAAAAATTTGGGAACAAAACAATGAATATTCAGTCCATGAAGTTTTATGATACACACCCACACATTGAGGTACAGCCAAATAAACAAAACAGTATTGTAATGGCAAACGTACACTCATACTCCTGTACAGTGTCCTTCCAGCGAGTGCTGGCTTGAAGCACCTGGCTACTGCGTGAAGCATGGTGGAGGAAAAGTAAAATTGAGTCCGCCGGTTTTGGCTGGAAGAAATTGCCTCCAAATATCCGCAAATCCCTTCTAAAAAAAGTAATTTTTAAAACGAGGCCAAAGATGTCTAAAGTCAGTGGCTCTTCAAAACGTAAAAAGAAACGAAACAAGAACGTTCAAGCCTCTCTTATCAGCTTTGATGGAGTGCCTACTGATAGTAAAGACCATAATGCAGGCCTATTCCAAGAAGAAACGACCACTGAATGTGAAAAGAGGAAATATGAATTGAAACCCAGTCTGGAACACGTGGAATCTGACGAAAAGCACACTCCTAGCGTAGCTGGAGATTTATTGAAGTCAAAAGATAAACCTGAAGTACTTCAGAGAGATTCTTCACAAACAAACAATGATATTAAGTCTATGCATTATCCCACAAAAACTGAATCAAATGATGTCATTGAAGTCTGCCATACAGACCCAGTCCTAAGTTCCACACAACATTCTTCATCTGATAGTCAAAATACTAAAGACAGTGTATTATCTGCTAGCAATGGTGCTAGTCAATCAGTTGCAAGCAGTACTAGTGTAGCTTCATCAAAATCCAAGAAGAAAAAGAACAAATCAAAGTCAAACTCTAGAACCAACAACGCTGAAGCAACTCCTAAAGATATTTCAGCTCAAAATGGATCTACAGCTCCCACCACATTCGAGGATGAACTCTCCTGGTGTCTTGGGCAACTAGAGCTGGGGATACTAAGAAAGGATGCCACGAAAGCTCAGAAACAAGTCAACGAAAAGCACATCAGAACTTTGCAATCCTTAAAGACCCCTCTACCTAAGAAAAGACAACTCATGAAAACTTTGTTTGGTGATTATCGATCGAAAATGAAGACTCAACCTCTAGCAGAAAAGGTCAAAGTTGAGCCAAAGATCACACATGTTGAAACGAAAGATGTTCAAGCTGCTGGGACGTTTTACAAGCAGTCTGTTGCTAGCTGTGAACAGAGTGGAGGTTTACACAGGACAAATGGAGAGGTGTGTGTTAAGGAGAGCAGAGAACAGTTTAGCTTTGGTTTTGAAATCAGTTCTGATATGATGTCTTATTAAAAATTAATTAATATCAATTATTAAATATTCATCCTAATTATGAATATTCTATAAATTGGGCGTGGCTCACTAACAATCGCGCGGCAACAACAACTTTTGAAGGGTGTGGTCGCATGTGGGGTGTGACTGAAAAGCTGTTTTACTTTTTTACACAAATTCTATATATTGACCAAGCGAGAGCAATAAAGCAAAATAAGTCATTATTGGGGAACATTTATCGTGAAAAAGACCAAAGAGACAAGGTAAGAAACTAAAATGAGTGAAAATAGAGGCGTTTGATGTCTCAATGAGCCCCACCCCTTTTATTGTAAAGTGGAGAGCAGCATGATTTTGAACTGAATCATGTCCGTTCAAAACTAAGGGTACTGTAAATAGAAATTTCAGATGGATTGTACTTACTACAAGAGTATGATTTAAGAGTATTGAGCTCTCCTAATCCCCACAATGCTGTGAGAACCATGTGCTGACATTACACTCATTGGAAGTACAATGCCACCACCTTACTATATTATAGTCATTTAGCTTAATTGTATAATGCATGTTGGTACACACACACACACACACTCTATAGCTACGTACATTATTGTTGTGTTACACATGCAATGACAGACACACACACACACACACACACACACACACACACACACACAGGTGTCTCTTCCATTAAACTCAACACATGCATCACTCCCAACCATGGCTAAAGTACCGATCATTGTCAACATAATAACAGGAATCTCCTGTTTCTTATACCTCATCTCCGCCATGTTTCTCCTCTCTTCCATCATTGCCTGGATCTCGCTGGAGTTTAGCGGACCACTACCCCACGTCTTAGGCTTCCTAGTGGGTCTCCTAGCACTGGCAGATGCAGTGATCGGAATCCTACTTATCGGAGTATCACAACTGAGAAAGAACATTGTTTTCTTATTCCTAATCGCAACCACTCTCACGCTCATAGTGGCTATAGCACTGCTGATTCCATTTGCTGTGTCTTTTTCAAATTTCTGCTCCGATTGCGAAGAAGCTGAGAGCACTTTCTCATGTGTGCAAAATTGTAGGGATGAGTGTTGCTTCACAGAGATGAGTATGCCCCTAGCAATTATATTTATAGTGTTCACAGCAGTAACTTTATTGTCTAGTATGATAGGTGTGGGAGTAGCAGTGCCTTACTTGTGGTACACATACGCATCAAGAGCTTCAAAGCAGCACTAAGATTTACATAGCATGCAGATATATATAACTATTATTTTTTGTGTGTCAGATTTCTAAACTATGTATACTTAGTACGATAGTTCAATTTCATTCCATAGTTTATAAGCCATTTTGTTGCAAATTTTTTTGTCAGCAATAATTTCTTTTTGTGTTTGAAATTTTGTGCTTGAGCATTTATGTAATTTGAACTATAATTAATAATTATTGTATAAGTATTCTAAAACCTCACTAAGTCATAATAATCTTTTCCTTTTATTCTATATAAGCATTAAATTTCATGCTAAAATCTGATTGACAGTCCTATATATAGCTGGCAAGTAAAACACATCAACTGACCAAACCAATGGACGGCAATGGTGCTAATGTTAGGCAATTCCACACTAATCGATTGCTCATCCATTGACAAAAAATTAATAGAGTATAATGAACATGGACACACCCTTCACTCTCCCACCCACAAAATTATACATGGTGTGGAGATAAAATTAATATTATTCATTAATTGCTACTTAAAGCCAGTAATTATTCGTAAACACAAACATGAATATGAGCTACGTAGTATGATAATTATGTCAATCAGTCTTATACAAATGTGTACACTAGTCTACCTGCAACTACTCTCGGCTTATAATAGTTTGAATAGGCACAGTGCTCTTCAATTGAGGTGAACTCTTTTGCACTCTAGCTACTGGATCATCAGTAAACAGGTATTGAAAGACAGGTTCGATTTTCCAGTTTGTCTGCAAGGACACTTTGTCCCATTCACTATCTAATTTCGACAGTATTTCCTCATCTCCTCTTACAACAAACCACCAGTGAGTAGTCTGCTAGCTTGCCAACACCACCACTGGCCTGCTTGTATTTACGTTTAATTTTCATATTTTTCTGGAACTAAATTCTACATGGGGAGGTTCATCAGTCCAATCCATACATGCATGATCCTGAATGTTTTGAAGGCATTGCATGTAGACATGGGCTTTTCCAATAATTATTGTACCCTCCCCTTATTTATTCAATCCAGCTGCAGGAGAATCTGATGAAGAATTTGATGAATTCAACTCACAATAATTATTCATCATTGATGCTTTCAAGACAAATTTGTACGAACATAAATTTCAATTGTTCAGGCTGCTCTGGTACAAACAATAACAATCAATTCACAATCATAATTATGTGTGTCATGAGTCACAAGTTCTATATTGCATGTACATGTATGGCAAAGACATTGTACTAAATAATTGCACTACATACAACAATACTAGACCCTATGACATAACTCAGGAACAAAAACATGTAGTACTACATAAAACAATCATAAAAAGTCTTCAGATGGATGCTAATAATACTTAGTCGAGGTTCAAACCACTCAAATCAACCTGAGCCTTGATAAAGATCACATTATCTTTGGTGAAGCTTTCATCTTGAAGCACCGACTGCTTGGCAAAACGTGGGAAACCACTCGCCACGTTCATGTCTCCTTGGGGACGCTGGAAGGATGGACTGGAAAGATCAGGTGCAAAAGCTTCTGTGATGTCGTTAGCTCGATTTAGTTGGTTTATGAGCGTAAATCGGACAGCTTGCTTGAACGGCCACACCAGTAGACTATCATGCTCACTTTTCATTAGGACGAAGAAGAGAGAGATGTGAGATCCCTTGCCAACACCATCGCCATTAAGGTAGGTTCTGATGCACATTCTATATCCGTGTGGGCTGGTGTAGAAAGGTGGACTGTAGAGACTCAGTGTCCTTCTCTCAATGGCATCACCATACCTACAAAAGAAAAGAATTACAAAGTCATACATGGGTACATATGTGATTTATTGTGGTGTATCTCTCCTAGGTAATTTTTTTTAATTTTGATGATCTTTACCATGTAACAATAGCTTCTATTTCTAACTGGTAAAGATCATCACAAACACTTGTCAGTAGGAAATACAGTTTCAAAAAAATCCATCTTACCGTCTTCTAATGTCTGGAATCTTCCAAATGAAAGTTCCGGAGGTGGTCTTGACATCGAGCACGTCCTGCCTCAATCTCACCTCATCCACCAAAACACCAAACTGAGTAAAGCCGGCCTGGATGGTTTGCATGGAGGTGTTGAGGTGACTGATCTGACTCTGACTGGCCTCCAAATCTTCACGGAGCTTCCCAATTGTTGCAGAAGTGGATGAATCAAAAATCCCACCATCTGTGACCGCTTTCTTCTTTCCAGGTTTAGCTCCACTGTCACTCTCGACAAAGTCGTACTGGTATCGCTGTTGACCCCATGAACCCTTGTCTCTTAGGGAAGATTCAACCTCTCTCAGTCGCTTTTCCAGTTGAGTGATGATGTCATCACGTCTCTTCATCTCAACTTCTTGTCTTCTCATTTCCACTTGAAGTTGCTCGTTTAAAGACTTCAAAGTAGAGACTTCTTCTTTGAGAGCACCCACTTGCTCAATGGATGCAATGAGGTGGTTCTCCTTCACATGCTCAGCCATTTCAAGTTTCTTAGCCTATAAAGCAACAAGCAGAGAGAGAGAGAGAGATGATAACATTGTCAATAATAATTAATATTGAGTGTGTAGTGAGTAATTTTCTTATGATGTAGTAAATAGGCCAGCAATGATCTTGCAGGTGCACTACTTAAGAAACTGTCTACAGATGTTCATTAACCTTGCAAGCTAAGCTACTAGTAATTATTGTACACTATATGGGATCAAATTGATGCTTAATGTGTGCAAACCATCAGCAGATTCTCATGTACTCATGTACTCACCTTCACAATACACTGTGATTCGTCCCTGAATGGACAGTGCATCTCATACTCAGTGCAATCATGGTCCAAATGCTTTTGAAACTATACAATTAGAGTTCAAAAGATATGGCAATTGGGGGTTATTGAAAGGAGAACATTTTAATCTGAGTGATTAAATGTCTGCAACGATACGGATGGCTATGGGGAATTAAATTTCTATATGTTTTGTACGCTTATCAGGTTACATGTGGTTGGAATTTGATGACAGTCAGCATAACAATTATATAAGCTTCAGTGCTTGCAATTGATGTTATGGGATTCCAAATTAAGCAAACATGTATTTGATATCCTACAAGTGGAATGTGTTTGTGATTGTAGTGTGTGTGTGTGTGTGTAGCTTCGTCCCATAGCTCCCCTTTGAAAGTCAAAGGGAGCCTGGGGATGAGGCTAATGTGTGTGTGTGTGTGTGTGTGTGTGGAGAAGGGGGAAAAGAATGCATGGCTATATGTGACAATAAATCTACTTTTTCACCTTTTTTCTTGCTCCAATATCTTCGCCACAAAAATCACATTTCATGGGGTACTCTTGGCAAGATGAATGGTGGTCCTGTACAAGTACAAGTGAGATTCAAAAGAATCAAGTAATATGTGAAAAACATACATAATATCATAGTAAATACCTGTAGCTGATCGAAGATGACAGAGATCTCACAGTAATCACAACGCTCAATTCGTTTTGTGCAGTGAACCCCATGGGCTTGCTTCTGGGACCGTGGAAAGCTCTCATCACAGTTGAACTCACACTTAACGAACACATTGGGACAATCATTGAGTTTATGTTCCTATGTAAAGAATTGTGGATCAGATCATTAACTTCAACAAGTGCCAGCTCAACAAAACATACAAATATAATATTATGTCAACTATATGGATCACCCCACACATGCAAGTAAGGGTTTTTACAGGGTTTTTTCCCTTCCAAAATTAATGCAAATGCAGCTCTTTGATAAGTATATTCATAAACCACATTATGCTACCTCATCATACTACTATGCACTGCCAGAATAGTAATGAATAAATTAATTACAATGCATGTTAATGAGGATGATGCAATACAGTCAAAGGAGGAAAGGAGAAAATTCTATTTATTGAGTTTCATCTGAGCCTTTAAATTAAGTCATTGTAAAAATGGTAAGCCCAACACATTGATTAGTCCGTCAGAGATTATTTTGTAATACCTCCAAGTCAGTCAGAGCTCCTCTCCAGCCACATGGATCAGGTTCAGTTGGACAGTCCACCTCGAGAGAATTTAATTCCTTTTGGCACCCTTTATCGTTCCGCACCTTTGACTGAGTGAAATCTTCTCCGTCGACAGGGCACTTCATGGGACAATCAGAGGAGCTACTGTAAATTATTATGTATAATGTATGCATGGTGAAGAAAAAAATTGGGGTTGATTTATGATTTAATATATAACCCAAAATAATATTGAAACAAGAGTATAATTTATGATCGTGAACACTACACTACTAAAATGCCTTTAGGGCAACAGCTAACCATTTGATATTACTTGTTTGAACACATAACGATCAGCAACAAAAGCATAGAGGCTGACGGAAACATCCAATATTCCGTACAATCAACATCAAGTTCAATTACGATCCATTGGCTTAATTTTTCAATAAACTTTACTCAATATCAGGACAAACTCCATCGAAAGACGTAGATATAGTTGTAAACCAGCAGCTTATTAGTAAAAATCCCTCAGTAATAGATCTGTTGATGACAGTGTACTCCGCACTGTACTATTTGAATCTTCGGGCGGAATGGATACATGCTGCTCTTGCATTTTACCATAATTTAATATGATTTGTATGTAGACTAGTATATCCATACAGAATAGTAACCTGCTTGAAATTATGCTTGTTTGTAGACAGCTTTCACAGAACCGACATCCACAGGATATCAGCTGGACAGGTCCTCGAAGTATCCACTTGCAAACGGGGCAAGTGAGCATGTCCAGTTCTCCAGATCGAAGTCGTCCACTCTGGTTGTAGAGGTTTGCTTTCCCAACATTGTACCCTCCTGCTGGTTGTCTTCTTGGTGGTGGCATCTTCAGCTTGTGATCTAGTGGTACTCCTCTCAATCTAGATGTTGCTTCCATTCACACTTCTACCACTGATATCTGTATTTGAAACACAGGCTGCCTGTCACTGATTGTAGCAATTTTAGAGAAAATGGTACTTGTCTAGTTTACTTCACTTACATGAGTGTGGGTTGATATACAAGCTGAGGAGGGCTAGGCCAAGGAAAGTCCCAGGGAAATTCTCAACAAGTCCTTTTTGAATACCGCCACCAATATAAAAATTCATAAACCACACCCAGAGCCTTTACAAGTAGTGAGGGTATAAACCTGGGGATTCCCCACATTCAATGTTTTTACGATGACGTCTTTAATTAATAATGTTATGATCTTGAGTGATTCTGAATCAACTACCTAAATATTGCAGTGATGGACACAAGCCGCATAGACTAAGGTAGATCGGGGTAATTCTGAATAAACTTACAAGTACGAGCCTCCCTCAAGAAAGCAAGTAACTGTAGATGTTCTGAGATGGCTTAGTCGCAATCTTGGACACGGCTGACACCAGACGGTCGACCCGGTCGTTGAAAAAATCAAAGTTCAATGGGCAAAGGTCAAAATTGGTGTAATCGGGGTAATTCTGAATAGTTGACCTAAACGACCAAAATAATGGCTATAAGCATGAATGCAAGGATTCATGGATTCAGCTGGATGATCTGGCTGATCTCTAGACCATTTTGCCTTAGACATATTCCAAATGCTTGTAGCAGAGCTGCTAGTATATATCTGCATAGGTGTTGTTTATACAAGTACAATATACGTGGGCGTTAATTTGTATGGAACGGTTGGTTGCAAGAGTTGTTCTGAGTGTCCCCAAGTTATAAAATTGATGCCACACTATCACTGGTGTCTGTACTACATCCTATAACCTTCATTGGAAGACAAAGGAAAGCCTGTTAGTGAGATATTTAAAAGTTTCTAGACTATCTTGCTTCTATTTACCACTCAGTAGTAATAGTACCTCAGTAATCAATCTGCTCCTGATTGTTAGACGGACATACACCGTGATAGCAAGACTTCTTGCACAAAGAGCTTATTGGTATACGGCCTACCTGTGCATGAAATCTTGGAGTCTAACTTTTTGCAGGATAGGAGATATGAGGGCAGATTTCAAAAGTATTCAGAATTACCCCGATTACCTTAATATATAGTGTTTTCAATTTCACCTCTACCATTGACCTCTCAGTCTAGACTGTGATCTCAGTCGATCGGCCAGCCACCTGATTCTCATAGACATATGGGCTCCTAGTAACTATATAAAGAAGGCGCTGTGTTCCCCTGAACGCAATTTGACAAAGGGAAAGAGTTTGGAGAACTTCAGTAGGGAGTAGTGATTCCAAATTACGAGGTGGTTGACCGTGATGATGAAGATTGTCCACTATATATGTCAATGATCTCTTCCATCCCATACTCAGCTATTAAAACGAATTGTCCATGTTGGAAATATGGAAGGTAGGCCTAAGATAATTTTATCATTGCTGATCATTGTACTTGTCAAGCATAGACCTCTGATACAAGCATAAATTTCAGTGTTGAAGGTGTATGCAGTGTATGTGTAGTCTGGGCCGCCACTCCGGGCCATGTAGGCTATAGGGGGAGTGTATTAAAAGGTCTTATAATTATTATTCATTGCGGAGTATATTATCTATGACCGGACTGTATATAGTGTATGTATACTAATATCTCATGATTGTGTATTATGTCTTGTAGGTGTTCCATAATCATACGTACGGTAGTACGTATAGTAGGAATGGGCCGACTGTCCCATAGAAACAATACAAAATGTTTATGCTCATAAACTTTCAGAGAATGACAGCTAAGCCTTCAGACATGGATTAAATGTGCATGCGCATCCAGTGTACTTGAAAGCAGTAGCTCATGCTTTTTGTAGAGACTGACCAGTCTCTGATAGCTTATACTCCATTGCAGTTGAGCACTTTAGTGTTGGAAAAAGTGAACAAACAAGTATAATAAAAATTTCATAAAAATTAGCAGTGTAGGAATGGGCAGTGCTGCAAAAAGAAAGGAAACAAGGCTGCGACTTTAAACACAGCTTCTGAAATTCTCCAGCTCTTATTAATTTGCTTTAGAAGTTTATAGCTAGCTGTCTTGTAATATGGACAGTCAGGACACATTGCATGAGGAAAGGAGAGATTTGTCTGGTGTTCCTGGCCACCTCTTTAGGCAAACCCATGTAGAGAGCGAACTTCTGAACATCTTTATAAGTACCACAATGTCCTTAACTATAAATAGGGATTCCAAACCACACTAGCATACTCAAGATATGTGGATGAATGAGGGACTTGAACAATCTTACTTATTATAGTGTGAGGGACGGTCAGCAGAATTATAGAATGCTCTGCAGAGCATCCCAGTGAGCTTCCGTACATGTCTTAACTCTTGCAGATTATATATTAATGTGATGTGATCAGCTGAGATCAGAAGAAAAGTTTACACCAGTACCCATGCATGTACTTGAAGTGATCAACTAGGCCTAGAATATGATGAGGAGTCACCCTGGTTGTGATTCTAGCTCTTACCAAGACCCGCCTATTCTCGAGTTTTTGCGGCCTGTCTTTTGTGGTCTGTTGCTTCTATAGTGAGCTTCAATCCTTAGAGATCTGCTATACATGATTTTTCAAGTATTAAGATCTGCCATACGTACCATATGGTACCATGCAAGTACAGTATAGATGTCATATACTTCATTTTGCATCTGATTATGATATCAATGTTGTACGTACTATAATGACATTCTCGTAATCTTGTTCTTTCTGCTGTTCATCATTGTTTTTCTACTGTGCTCAGTAACTGATCATGTATATTTTCTCAGACTGCATGAGTCTATAGATCTTTAATGTTCACTTCTTTTAGAGTTAAAAATCAGTATTGGCATGTCAGGACATCTTTACACCACCTATTATAATTGTGGTGTGTTAATTTAATAATAATTGTAATTACTGAACTTTTGGTTAGGAGCATAGCTGCTCTGTGGTGACGGTGTGATATTCTACAGTACATTCATGATTGCCACAATTGTATGTCATTCTCACAAATTGTAAGGAGGCCATTATACCCTTGTTTCCTCATTGCCCATGGGTTAATTATCTCTGCATTATACAAATTAATAATACATACAATAATACACAATAATAATTAATAATACATACAATACAATAATTAATACAAATTGATGTGTGGATATTAATTGTACATGTTTCACAATCATCATGAATTTTTCATAAGCCTAATCTCCGGACTATACTAACAGGTCCTTTTTTGGACATAATATAATAATTATTATGCTAAACTATAAATTTGACGTGTACAGTAGAATTGCGACGTAATAATCATGATTATATATAAAATTATATACGTGTTTTTAAATTAATTTTCCGTGACGTCACACTCATGAATGCAAAATTAATAGTAATTGACTGCATGACGTAAACGATGAATTTCCGACCAACATATAAATTATACATGTACATAATGAGTGATAAACAACCGCATGCCAGAAGAGTTTCATTGACAGTGTATATAAATGTTATAATATTAACGTCAGTATTAATTCCATGTGGATACGACACACTGTGACAGTGACTTTGTAAATCTTTTACTGATTGCCAACCTGGATCCATCAAAAAGTCACACGGGAAACTTCACACCACCCACCATCATGTCCATCAAGCCGGATTAAAACCGCTCTATATATTATACTGGTAAGAACTTGCATGCCATGATCACTGGAAATTGTCACTGAGACTTGGGATCACTACTATAGCTAATTTGAATCAGAGCTGAGCTTCATGATCAGCTATATATTACTGGAGAAACGGATCTGAATAGTGTCTTAAACATAGTGCTCAATTCTGTCTGAATAGTATCTGAGCTAAAATATCTGAATACTATGGGAGTTTCGTATGAAAAGTATCTGACACAATGTCTTAATCATGTCTTAAAAGTATGGGATTCATAGTGGGACATTGTCTGAGTTTTGTATGAAAAGTGTCTGACGCAATGTCTTAATGTCTATTTTTAGCGGTACAAATGCATATGTTGCAAAGTCTTTATGAAATTAACATGTATTTCCATAGTGAACAGCCAGATAGGTATAATATAGACAGGAAGCAAAACACAACTCAACCGCATGAAACACAACACAACTCAACTCAATATAAGTAACAGTTACCGATCTATTTCTAACTTAGTCAGTCACCACAGAATGCATCAGTGATACAGCCTATCCACAGGATGTCGTTCACGGCGTACACCTCTAAGACTTGCTGTTTCACCCTTTATGTATATGTACTCAGTTTTCCATTTGAAAACATCTCCAATCTATAGAGGATTAAGAATAGTATGTTGTTAAATACAATTGGACATTTCAATTTAGTTTTTCAACTCACATTAAGTTTAGTCAGCAAAGTGATGTTATTCTTAGTTGGCTCGTATAAAGCTATTTCTTCATCGGGGCTGCTTTTGAATAGCTTGGAGAGCCTAACTTCACAGAACATCTCTAAAAAAATGAAATGATCATGCTTGATTTTAGTGAGAGGGAGAGATAGAGGGGACTGACCATCTTTCTTTTCCATAATACCACAAGCCACCTCCTTTGTTTTGTGTATGATAACAACTGCATCCCTGTACATGTGAGTCGTGTTTATGATTAAATAAGCATGTATAATGGTGCACTTACCCAGTTGAAATCTTCTTTTCTCCTGCACTCTTCGGCTGGTCCTTTAATATGAAACATAATGTACATTGATAAAACACACAGGTGACAATTGAATTGCTTACAGATGCTTTGCTAGCTGGTGTCAACTCAAGCTTCTTTGTTGTAGTCTTTGATGTTTTTGGTTGGTTGGCCTTGACATATACAAATCAGGGGGTAAAATAATGTACGAATGCGCCATGTTACAAAATAACAAACCTTAAGTTTTTGTTGCACCTTTGCGGAGGTGTACTTAGTTTTCTTGATGGAAGATGTTTTCTTTGTTTTTGCTGGACTCTTTTTTGGTGAAGTTTTAGAGGTAACCTGTAACAGGAAAAAATACATGGCCAAATGCAAAACTTTATTGCAAGCATATTATACCATTGGTCGGTGAGATTGATAGTACTTTGCTTGACTCAATATTCGTGATAAAACTCGATCAAACCGGTCTTCATGATGGCCAAGCTCGGGGTAAGCAGATACAACCTGTTAAAAGTATGTATGTTTAACCATACACACATGCATGCCAAATGTATGTACATAGAAAACAAGTCCATACCCTGTCCATGATGTATTTACGGACTAATTTGTTTCCTTCATTTTGAAGTTGTCGCTTGTTGAGTTGCTCTTTTGTGACAGCTTGAAACAAGCCATCGCACTTCTGAAACTGATTATCACTCAAGTTGAGCCTTTCAGGATCTTACAACTCAGTGATACAAGACTCACAAGTTATGTTGTGATATCTGAGAGTATTTTAATGGGGAATCAAAGTTGATAACAGCTTTACCATCATGAATAACTTCAGTATAGCTAACTAGTTGTAAACTTACCGTCAAAATGACTGTTGATCGTAGCGGGCACTGAAGGATGACATTCTGGAGCAGTTCAGCTTTCTGTTTAACAACTATCCTCTTGCTGGATCCTACTCTGTGGCAGCTAGATTGTCTCTGCAGAGCTCTACCATCGTTTGGGCCATGTGTGTCTCTCAAAAATTTGAAATTTATTGATCACGTGACCTCCATGTGTAGCGCACATGTCTATGGATTCAGATAATCAAGATTCAGATTCAGACATGTTTGAGATCTGTACAAACGTCTGAATACTACCTCAGATAAAACTAAGACATTGTTTCTTTTCAAAAGATATAATTAAGACATTTTAGTTTTGCCTACAAAAATTCAGATATTCCTCGCCAAATGTTCATATACAATTCAGATGAACTTTAGATCTTGGTACACATTGTCTTTCAAATTCATATGTACTTCAGACTTTTTTCAGATATCGTTCAGATAAAACCCTCCAGTAGTGTCCATGCATGGCATGATATTCATAGCAATTGTTATGATACAATGTATATGACCTTATCAGCTATACATATAAGCTGATTGAGCATGAATAAAAATTATAATAACATTATGCATAGCATTATGTCATTGATTTGATCCTCCCACATGCCATGTGATCATTATGCATGATCGACATTGCATACAACAATGAATTATTGCATGTCAAGATCCTTTTCAGCAGGTTCATATACAGTCGAGGTGCTCATGCACAGATCTCAAACTTATTCTATACACAGTAAAAACTATTGTGTGCTAGTCACACAACTTGTGTGAAATATGTTGCAAAAGTGCGTTCTGTGACCGCATTTTGCAACATATTTAACACAAAAGGTGTGACTAGCACACAACAGTTTTTACAGTGTAGCTGTCACATCTGATTCATTGTAGTTCAACTTATGAAGGTAAATTAATAATGATTGTGGTCTATAATAAAAATTATAGCTATTAGCTAAGTGTTGCAGGCACAATAATTATTTACATGAATAATTATATAGTAGTTCTAAATTTAGGACTGTATGTCAGTTTAATGTGTCACATACATTAAAATGAATATTATAGTCTTATAATTATTATACTATATACTTTTCATAGCTGGTTAATGCACCATGCATGCACTCTATTACTGTGATCAACATACAATGCCATGCAACAGCTGGCAGAAAGCATGGCATAATGGTTGGAATAGGTAATAAAATCAACATAATAATATCATCCATGCATGCAGCACTATACTAGTGGCTGGAAAAATCATGAGCTAAAATAGACTAGACATGCCAGCCAGTGCCAGCCACAGAATAATTACATTTTAACATGTGAATAACAATAATTAGTAATTTATAAAATTATAATAATATAGTCAGTAGTTAAATTGGATATACGCTAGCTATATTTAGGCTAAATGCATGCATATCCATGCATGGCTGTAACATTATGTCCCATCATGCATGAAGCTTAGCTCAATAATTATTATTATCATGCATAATTATGCATCATGGTATTATTGTTTGTTAAAAAAAGACTATAATTGTACACACTAAAGTTGTGAGTTAACAATACTGATGGCCATGATTATTTTATTGATTGTTACGTACGTACCTGGAAGATTTTCATGTGACAGAGCATGCATAATATGACTATATACATGTCACTGATGTCAGTGAGTGCATGATATTTAAGACTTTGTGCAACAGTATTGATTATAAATTATATAATTAATAATATAGCTTGCAATTGACATCCAATCAATGCATGAAATACTGTCTTCAATAACTTAATACTGTCTTCAATAACTTCATGATTTTGAATGCCTTGCATACTCATGTTTATACCTGCCGCTAACAGTTAATTGTGTTGATGGCAATGATGTCATTATTGTCAAGTGTTCCATATAGCCATAGCTGATTTTGCATGCTTGCGATTGGGATTAATTTGACATAAATATTAAAAATTTCAAAAAAATAAGTAGTGTAGGAATGGGCAGTGCGGTAAAAAGTATTGGAACAAGGCATGTCTCAATTTCGGCACATGACTACTTCATTTTTATTCTTGCAATTGTCAGTTGATCCTTCCTTAGGATCCTAGCTGCTAAGTGTCGTAAATGCCACGATCTGTACAATAGTGCGGTAGCTTATTATTGTATTCAATTTGGCTAAGCAATGGAGTAAACTATAACAGACAGGTAACTTAAACTGGACTGTTAGCCAAGAGTTAGGTATAAAAAATGAAGTAGTCATGTGCCGAAATTGAGACATGCCTTGTTCCAATACTTTTTACCGCACTGCCCATTCCTACACTACTTATTTTTTTGAAATTTTTACTACTTGTTCATTCACGTTTTTCAACACTACAGTGTGGAAAATATTAGAGACTGGTTAGTCTTTACAAAAAGCTTTAGTAGCAGCACTACATAAGTGGAGAAGGCTAATGCGCATGCGCATAATAATGCCACGTGGATAATGACCTTTGAACTCTACAAGAAGATGGCTACACTGATTGAAGTACATGAATTTATACTCTCAGTTTCAAAGCTTTCAAGTTTTTGTTTCGGCTTATTTGTGATGAAAATGAGTATCAA
Organism: Tethya wilhelma; assembly: GCA_964030475.1. Lineage (NCBI taxonomy): Eukaryota > Metazoa > Porifera > Demospongiae > Tethyida > Tethyidae > Tethya > Tethya wilhelma. The sequence continues at coordinate 1,384,863 of CAXIPT010000006.1, read as the reverse complement.
GGAATGTAGTACCTATGAAAAGAACTTACTTTGTGCTGTCAAAGTTGGCTCAACACATTCTGGTTCTCGGGAAATGCTTTTCAAGTAAGTCAGTTAGGAAGTACGTACGTATACGTACGTACGTACGTAAGTACGTTCCCAGGCCCCCAAAAGAGGGCCTGGTATCTATTGACTGCGCATGCGCCAGTTTGTACCCAAAATCTGGGTACATCGTAAATTTCACCGTAAAATTGTCCGTATACTCTGTTGACTGGATTACGTCATAGGTATTTTTCGAAGCGCTAGGCATAGAAAAGCTAAAAGAACGCTCGTCTCTTTCCAAGCACTTACTTGATATATTTCCAAAAGAAAAGAGTGGAATAGCGGCAGTAGCCAACCCAGGTAGGACTGTAGATCAATCTTTTTTTCGCTGGAATTACGCGCATGCGCAGTCAGTAGACACCAGGCCCTCTTTTGGGCCTGGGGACGAGGCTAGTAAGTAAGTTAGAAGAACAAAATGGCACTATGGTGGCTTCCCCCTAGCGCTCTCTACGAGTACTCAGGAAACTTTTTGCGAGTATCGAGACTTGCAAGCAGTTGGTAATCTGTCAGTGAGAGCCTCTGAGCAACTTTGAAAGTTTGATTTTGTTTGACTAGATTTTTATGGTGACCAACATTTTGTATTGTGTCTATGGGACAGTCGGCCCATTCCTACTATACGTACTACCGTACGTATGATAAGTTTATGATTATAGTGTTGATGTTATTGTATACACTCTCACTAGAACAAAACTTGTTAAATAACTCTTTGTAAATAATTTATGTTTTGTAACTACTATCATACATATGGTAGTACATGACTTGTACGACATATGAATAGGCTTTGACCAATTATGCTGGCATAATCATGATTGGTCCAGGAATAATTGGAGTAGATTTCAGTGCCTATAGCCATGCAGGGACATGTGCTTATGCAGATTGATCTTGTTGAGTTGTGTTCTTGATCTATATTGGCTATTAACTTTGAAAGTGATTTCTAACAATTACATATTATTAATTATGAGATTATAGCAAGTAATTAAGTAACTTTAACTGTATCATGCCACTGCAGCTGATTATAGTAAGTTTTAGTAACCATAATAATCATAATTATTGTACTTGACACATGCAATGACATATTGCAGCACTGTTGTTTAAAATGCAGCGGCTGATTCAGGATTTTTGAAGGGGGTGGATTTTGAGATTCTTTGGAGTATATTTAAGGACGTGGCTAGAGTACCGGTAGTCCGTATACTTTCCTATTGCTTTTGTATTGCAGAATTACGTAATATACAGTATCCGGATTTTGGCGGTGCTGCATTAAAGTACCGGCACCATTAACTGCAATATATTTAGCTTAGTTTACGGTGACCGGTACTCTAGCCACGGCTTATATTTAAAGATTCATAGCAATTTCTGGTTGCAAATATCAGGTATATTACTGTAACAATTAACTTCCTATTCCCTCTTTTAACTATTGAATTGCTAGATCTGTAATTCATCACTCATTGTTTTAGGATTCTAGGTGTGGTGGCTAGCCACCCACTTCACCCCCTGAATCTACCCCTAGCATAGAGAGATACCTGGAGATAGTGCGATCCGCTATAGATCTTATTGTCATTTGTAATGTCTACTGCGCATGCGTAAGGTAAAATGGGGTAATTTGGGACACTCTTTCGGTCTTCCAATTTATGTCTAGTTTTATTTCGGCAATAGTAGACTTATCTGGAAACTAACACAGCAGAACTAAAGTATAATGTATCTAGTTTTAGAAATGCAAACCTGAGTAGTTGCTGGGCCTAGTACTTCGTGTGCAGTGAGCAGTTTAACTAACCGCTCTCTATTTTAGCGAAATAATGAGCGTGCGGGGTAATTTGGGACGCATGCCATTTGTCAGGATTGGAGTGATTCAAAGCAGTGAAAACGAAGAATCAGGCACTTCAGACTCCCTTCAGTTTACCTGGACTGAAAGTCGAGCTTGAAACAAATTCATCTTCATCATGTGGCCAAGTTTATTGGAAGTATACAGAAATTAATAGAAAAATATTATTAAAAGTGCTGTGTATGTGATTCTATTTTATAATTTTGGTCATTTAGTACCAGAATATGTGTAAGAAGATGAAATTAAGCTATCTATGTATGTATGAAGAGATTGTAGAGCTGTATCACACGGTGGAGAGGAACAATAGCGGATTCTCCCTAACAGCCCCGCCCACTTTCTATGGATGTGCTCGCTTTTGACGTTGCTAACTCTTCGTGTGCAGTAGCCATGAACATAAATTTGAGATATCAGGTAGAGAAGATAATGTATTATATGTAGAAACTCTTTTGGTCGAATGCTTAGTAGTTTTCTGTCCTAAAAAAAACATTGTAATGTTTTTTATCAGCAAACGGTCAATTTCGCGTAAGAGGTATCCAGGAAAAACAACTGTTTAACTACGAAGCAGAGTCGCAACCAATGTGAGTCTTTGGTACATTGTAGCTAGGATGTGTCCCTATAAATGTGACACCAAACCATCCTGGTAGCTTTCCTTGTTTTCAGCCAGGAGGAGGTACAACCCGGAAGTGTCCCAAATTACCCCGCGTCCCGAATTACCCCGTTTTACCTTAGTCTTCCATATAATGCCTCTCTACCCACATTATCTAAATTTATGTCTCAACCCTATTAGCTTCACGTTCTCGTTCAGTCTCGTTCTCGTTCTCTACCAAAGTCTTTCAGCAGAAAGTAAGGAATCCTAGAAGGTATGCCAAAGAACTCCACCTGGATTTGGAAGTTTCTCCCTGCACTTCTCAGTGGCAACACATACTGAGATTTTGACAGGTCAGTCCGATCAGGAACTCACCCTGTCAGTAAGTCAACAAACAAAAGTAATGAATACTGGTTTACCATATATTTAATGATAGTCAGGCTGCTTAGCTAGGCTAGCTAATTGTTAACCTTCCAATATTAAGCGTATGAGCCCAGGATTCAGTGCCATGATATTTTAAAATTAGCTGTGGGGTTTAAATATAGACTAACCACAGTCACTGCCTGGTGCCATATTCAACATCATCACAGTGCCAATTAAGAGTCATGGTTTGTGTCAATTTATAGTTGGCAAAGCCTCTGTACTTGTTTGCTGGCTCTTCAAGTGAATTATGACTTTTTATTAGAACCTTAAGATAATGCTATATATACAGAAAATTTTCAAGGCACAAATCCTCAATTCATTGTTTGTTTACCTTATATAAATATGTTTGCTTTATTTAAGTCACGCCCCTTTTTGTGTCAAGTAAGTGTAAGCATTATACTGGAGTTTACATGGTGCAAATCCTTGCTCAGCCTGCACATCTTTTCTTTTTGTGTTGCTTTGTTTTCAATAAGTCAACAGTCGTCAGTTTCGGAAATGTAATTCAGTTCATTTTGGGCTAGCGTCCAGAAAACCAGTTCAAAGCAAAAATTTGATTTATATAGCTAACTTGAATAATTTTGCATTCATAGTTAGTGCATACACTAAGTGTTATTCAGCATAGATTATAAATAAAACGAAAAGCTAAACTTAGCCTTGGGTCGTCACTTTTGAAAGCTAAATTCAGGTGATTTGTCAATTGGGAGCAGAAATTTGATCTATGAAGAGAATGAAGACAGTCCTACCTTGAGGTAAGTGTGTACATGAAGTTATTCCGTATGAAGTTGAAACTAGAGCAACTTTGTTAGAGCAACTTCTCAAAATCTTGTCCAAACACCACCAAGCACCACCACCACTACCACCACTCTTCTCAATTAGTTCAACCTGGGTATATATAGACCTGGGCTGCTTCATTCAGAACTAGTATTATGTGTGAAACTATACTCTAAAGTTACAGATCAATCTTGATTCGTTGACCACACTCTGTGCCATGGTATGCCAGGCACATAATTATCTTGATGATAGCTTGTATAGTACTATAAACAGTTTGCATAGTCTAACCTTGGATCCTCCCCCTATACAGCTTGAATGCAAGGGAGTAAACCCTGGTGGACTGCATGTATAGCCTCGTTCCCAAGCTCTCTCCCATATAGACTTCTAATTATTATCTGTGAAAAAATTGGAAGAGAACTATATATAGTCTTTGTATCTCTCTTCTTTTTCATAGTGCACAACTTATGGCTGCCTTAACTCAACAAGGACACAACACTCATGGGTGTAAAATCCTGACCAAGGATGGCCAAGAAGCTGATGATGACTACCTCAAGCGATACAAGTGTGTTCGCTGTGGTTTCATCCTTCGGCTTGCCTATCAGATGGTGTGCGGAGATAGAATATGCAAAGCTTGCTTCCCTACCATGTAAGTCACATCACTATATATCTTAATTACATGTATCTGTATCAGTCTCAATGGTATCGTTTATTTTCAATATTTAAAAAGTGTAATTGTTGTATTTGTATTATTGATTATAGTGCATTTAAGTGCCCTGAATGTGATGAAGAAGTTGATCCTAGCAAGTCTATGCAGGTATAATATCATCTCGAAATAAAAATTGTTCTGTAGCCTGAACTTGAGTGCAAAATTGACCATACGTAAGCATGTATAATTATGGTAACTATAAGGACCTTGTACCATACTAATCTAACCACAAAACTGTTCAACTAGTACCATTCATAAAAGTTTTATTTTGGGGATATTGTGTGATGCACGTCCATGCTACATGTATTTCATGCACACCACATGTCCGATACATTTAGTTTAACCATTGAACTGATGTACGTACATCCATTCATTGATATTGTGTTTGTATGGGTATCATTTTACTCAGGAATGTATAATACTCTCATTTTAGCCAATAAAAAAGTAAAAGAAGAACTATATGCATGATTAGTATCACCCTGAATTCAAATTTGCCTATTTCTTTTTAGTTCTTTAATGATCGGTCTTGTCAGAAGGATGTGAAAGAGCTGCTTATAATTTGCAAGTGTGGTGTAAAGCTTAATATTGAAGAGTGGGAGGTAACCTATTGTGTGTCTCTGTGTGCGTGCGTGTGTGTGTGTGTGTGTGTGTGTGTGTGTGTGTGACCTCTAACTGTATATTTTTGTGGTTTGACAGCCACTTAAATGCTTGTAATAATTGTACTTATTAGTTGCATTCTTTTTAAAGTAATTAAAATTATTAGTTCAAAGGGTACATATTATGCTGAAGCACTGTTCATGCAGCTTGTACACCCTGCAAAGTTGAACACTATATGTTTTCTCACCTGAAATCATCCATTTTTCCATTACACCATTAAGTAGAAAGCTTTCAGTGGTTTCCTTCATACAAATGTATGCATTGTATTTGGTTGTAGATCGTTACTTTCGACAAATATGCATACATACAATAGAAACATAGTGAGACCTGCTCGGAAATTGTACAGGAAAAAGTACCTTCTTCAGAATCCGTGAGTATTGGGTAGAAAATACTAAATACACACACATGTACATATTCATATACCAAAACTTAAGTCCCAGACATTCAATTAACTCACTGGGTTCATGATCCATCTAAGAAAAAGTTTTAGCAATAAATTTTAGCTAATGCCTGCAATGCCGGCCTAGAAGTTGATATTTGGTATGTAAGATTAGTTAACTTTGAAGTTCCTGCTATTATATAGTATGTAATCATGCAATGATGGTCAATGTAATACGTTTCTTAGATATCTTCTGAGAGTCTAAAACGTCTTGAAACAGAGCTCAAATTATCAAGATCTGAAATTTCTGATGTGAAACGACAAGTAACAAAGTTTTCGAAAAAGACTGAAAACCTTGAAAAGGAAGTCCGCAAGCTAAGGACTTCTGTGGAGGAGCTACAGGGAACTCATTCACAATCTTCTGGTGCCAGTTTATCTGGCGATATGCAGCCTCAGTCCGGAGCAGTAAGTCTATTAGCGCATGCATGTGACCCTGAAATATCTATAGTTTTCCCTATGGATTTGTTACTTTGTACTACATTTCAGCATGCATTGATTTGTCTTGAGAGTATATATAATCACTGCCATGTTACCTCCAATTGTTTAGTCTGAGATATGCCCACTTGTTTATAATTTTTTGCATACAAACCTGGCCTACCTTGTATATTGTTAGTAGCTTATGTATACTGTAGGACTTCTCTGTTGTAGATTTGTCTTATAACATTATGCCTCCCCCAACAAATGCCATGTGACATATTTAACTAATCTGTTAGCTTACTATAATAATATTATACTTGTCAATGTACAATGTATCTCTGAAGATTGATGCTTCCCACCCTCTTTACATGACACAATGACAAGTGTCACCTTAGCACTTTATCCAGAATAAGAATTGTAAAAATTCTGAAGAATTTCTATATAATTTCTATTGACTCTTTTGCAAGAGGCAATGCTAGCAACAACAAATGATATTGTGCAGCAGTGTCATGTAATTCACTGCCACACAGCACAGATGTTTGTGGTATGTTAGTGCTGGCCACAATTGTGTCAATACTGCAAAGTGGTTTACTATCTCAAAGAGTACTTCCCACAAGTGGTTTACTATCTCATCACTAGCTACAGAAGTACCACAAATTTGTGGTTTATACAGTCTCCACACTATTATTACAACACTGGCTTGTCATACTTACCACAAAGTGGGAGTAATTTGTACTACAATACCAGCCATTTGCCCAATGCACTCTGACAGTCTGCTGAAGAAGTGAATTGTAAACCACATTCATGCACTAATCACACTCAGTTGATTAGTAATATGTGCAGTGTCTAGTCTGTGGATCATGTACCTGTATATAGCAGATCAAAATCAAGAAACCTAAAACCACCAATGCGAGGAATCTTACACAAATGTGCAATCAATGCCACATCAGTCATCAATCAATCTGAGATAAAAATTCTCTTCCATGGAGAAGCAAATTTAATTGGAAGCATGCATCTCACTGCTATATGTAGAGCTGAAGATCAACTTTATTCAATCAGAGCTACGTGCATTAATTATATCTTTAAGTTAGTAAATATAGGATTTTCATGGATGAGAGAAAGATCTGGTAAATGTTCATAATTATAGAGATTATCCCTGTGAGTGGAACTAGCATAGGAAACAGATACCTAGCCTGTAATATTTCTGGGCACATATTTATTGGACTCTAAACACTTTATATTGGCTGCAATCTGATCAAGAATTCCACTAAAACAACTGCATAAGAGGCTGGCTTGTCTCATTTAGACACTCAGACATCAGTTGACTCTATTATATCAACTCTCAACTTCTGCGTATTTCTCTGAATGAAAATCAAATAAGAGTTAATGATATGGTCAATATCAGAGTCTTATCATCATACATCGATTTTCGAGGACGTCCAAGATAATAAGAGAAGTTTATAATTTACCTTCAACCTTATTGAAGTGTGATGATGTTTGATGTTCACTTCAGTTGTATTTTACACCAAATTAATGGACTTGTAACTAGTCTACTGATCCAGAACAGATTGCTCTTTATATCATTTTTATCCACCAGTCACACGGAAATAAGATCTGTCACACATATATTCAGATGGTGCAGCTGTAGCAGATGATTCAGCTTGTGTGGATTTATACCAAATTGCACAACTCCTGCCATCGTCTTTTATTATTGAGCCTGAGGCTGACACAATATAGCATAATATTATATTGGGTTATAGCTCGTGGAGGCAATTATTAAGGTCTCAGACTTATCACTAGTCTCTTTTCAAACTTTAGTTTAAAGGTGATGATGATATAACAGTGATAGCACACTAAATCATGTATATATCATAGTGAACACTTCAAAATGTGGACGACCAATTCTTACATCACTCAGTAATAGTGATAGTAATTTTGTAAATTAAAGTGCCTTTATAACAGTGGAGAAGTAGGAGACTATGCCTGGGTATATAGATATACACGAATAATTTATTGTGGATAACACAAAGTATTATAATTGTACCTGCTGCAAGTTTCAATTGTTTATGATTCAGAAGTTTATAATGGCCTAAATTTATATGATGCTGAAAAGTGAATCAGTTATAATTTCGTCAGAGTTGAAAGTGTTTTTTTTTTACAACTCATGTGTGCAGTTTAATTTCTTTGGCCAATTATTATGACAAAAGTTAATATTGACAAATAAATCAAATCACAATCAAGCTTATAAGGAGTTTATTTGAAAGTGAACAAAATTACAGTTCTTTAATGTTCGATTATTCATTACAACTAGATTTCTCATTACTTATACTGTTAAGTAATGCAATGCATCTGTGAAGAATGCTAAGTCACTGTGATATGAAAGTAAAGTTTGACCTCCACCTGATCAAGGTGGATCTTTCTGCCACCTGGGAATTAGAATGAAATGACATTGAGACAGTACTCATGCACCAAACTGAAGAGTATAAGATTTCTATTTGATGCATGGTGTTGCTATTACATTGTGAACTTCAACGATTTCTTATTGACTTAATTACCTGAAGCAGTGAGTGTACACATCTCATGCATTATACTAAGTCTTGGTGCTACAACGATTCTACAATTTGCCATGTAATGCTTATCACTGTGACAAGATAAAACTATTATTGCAGTGAGCTGACTGGTGACAATATTCATTGTGCGTGTCAAGTTGATGTTAATTGTGCACTAATTTAGTCTAGATAAAGTACTTTTGAAGGCAACAGTTACTATTTTAATCATCTAATTTTAACAGAGCTGACGAAGTTATATTGTTTCATGGAGTTTATATGACAGTGCCTGAAGACCACACTACTGCTACACTGAATTGAAGAATAATAATATAAGTATAAATTTTCATGGTATTGCATGCAATGATAATCTGAGAGGTAAGTGAATTGATGATTAGCTAGCCAGTGGATAATCATGTTACTGATCCAGCTTTAAATGTCATTACATTATTGTATTGTGTAAGCGGATTGAATTATTCTATAAATTTAGACTCGTAGACTCACAGAGAAGTATACCCAATTGAATGATCTCGTGACAACACTAGTGGCTGATGTGGAGCAACAGAAGAGTACTGTCAACCAGATGAGCTCATCAGTAGACCAAGTCACTCAGAGACTACCAAGAGTCGAAGCTGTCCTAGAAGAACTGAATCTCAAGATCGAAATTCTCGAGGTCAAGTCAACGACTGGTAACTACATCTGGAAGGTGAACGACCTCGCTCGGCGAAGGAGGGAGGCTAGGATTGGCAGGACAGTTTCTCTATACAGTCCTCCATTTTACACCAGTGTTCATGGCTACAGGTATGTACATTCTTAATTAATTGTCATTCATCCATGCATGGATGTAGTTGTAGCCCTAAAATTCGCCAGTTTTCAAGTTTACGACTTTTTCTTTTAACTTACATGTATGGATGGTGAAAATAATTATTGGAAATCCCTTTAAAAAGAATTAACTGCATATACATTATATGGTCGCTATTAATAGAAATCACCATTTTATAGGCCCCAGAAATGTGCATTCACAATTGCATACTTGTTCTATGCACTGCACATTTGTTAAATTACTTGTGCACTAAGCACATTTAACTTGTAAGGTTTCTACATGGCCATTTTTGGGGCGAGCCTGAGCGAGCCCCATTGGAACGGTGAAACATTGAGGCAACTGTAACAGCGTTGACCAAACCGGAAATATGATGCTCAAATTATGCGAAAAATTTTTTAAAAAATTGAACAACCTGGCCTCAGATTTATTTACGGTATTTCTATTTACACGCGCGCACGCAAAATCGAAGAACACTGGAGCTGGACGTGCACAGATCACAAGTCCTTCAAGCATATGCTTCAAGTTAGTTACTGCTTTAGTCTAACAGTACTGGCAGTCTGCCACTCACAGTCAGCTCAGCCTGACAGTATTTCCACTCACGTCAGCTAAGCATGAGTACTGCCACTCACAGTCAGCTCAGCCTGACAGTCCCGGCCACTCACAGGTCAGCTCAGCCTGGCAGTACTGGCACTCACAGCCTGACAGTAATGTCACTCACATGCAGTCAGCTAAGCCTAGCTGGTTTCTTCACTCCTTCCCAGGCGAAATTATGGCAGCCGGCCGGCCTGCTTGTGGCCTTGACTGAGTTCACTCTACTTATAATCACGCTCTTGTCTACTTTGTAAAAGCAAAGTCCTGTGAATGAAGATCCTTCGCTCAGGCTCGCCCAACGATGTTTCCATCTGACTATATAGTAGTAATAACAAAAGATGCAGTGCATACATACAGTCTATACTGGCACAGTATGCTCTTGTTTTTACATCACTTTGGAATGTAATTAGTTTAACCCCAAGTTGTAACCACAGTACACATGTTATTACATGTACTAGATATGCCTAGTACACATGTGTTCAATAATTAATACAAGTATAGTAAAAATTTTATAAAAATGAGAGGTGTAGGAATGGGCAGTGCGGTAAAAAGCAATGAAACAAAGCAAGTCTCTGAATTTCGGCACATGACTACTTCATTTTCATGAGTCGATTGCAAGTTTGAATTCCATTATTATAGATGTCGGTTATTTGGCTCATGAGTCAATGTAAGCAATCACTTGACCAATTTGGATGAAGTAACAATTCATTTAGAATGTAGATAAACAAAGAGTAGGGCACAAAAAATGAAGTAGTCATGTGCCGAAATTCAGAGACTTGCCTTGTTTCATTGCTTTTTACCGCACTGCCCATTCCTACACCTCTCATT
>CAXIPT010000006.1:1351545-1374133 GCA_964030475.1 Tethya wilhelma | reverse complement strand
CACACACACACACACACACACACACACACACACACACACACACACACACACACACACACACACACACACAGACAGACAAAACGACTACCGTAAAACCTTGCTGTGCAAGTGCACCAAGAGTTAATGAGTGGTTAAAATTAATGTACTATTTTTGGCCATGTTTGCTTCAATGTATATCAGATATAACCATGCAGTTGCATGACAATGATTTATAGTGTGAATAGTAGTTCAATCCTTTGCATCTCTCCCTGCAAAGACTCAGGGCTTAACTCTGTTTGGCATCAGCTCGCCCAGTGAGCCAAACATTTGAGGTCTACTCAACATCACTCATGCATTGACGCTGATTTTGACAGTGTTTTGGCTCCTACTTACTGGCTGTTGGTCAAACATCACAAATTTCTATTCATTCTTTTGTACAGTACTACTAAAACCGCAAAGGTGCATGGTGTACAAACGAGGGCTTAGCATAGACAGATATGTAATAAGAAATCAAGTAAAGCACACAATGTCATGATGTTTTTTAACATATTTGTGGACCAGGTGTGCTACCTTGATCAATCATATGTTTACTTTGAGGTTGTTAACACCCACTTATTGTTTTTTTTTGTTTTTTTTTTTTGGCTGGCTTAACAAATTTGAACATAATTTAGAGATTGATAGTGACCTGTAGTTGTTTGTTCTTACAAGTAGTAAAAATTTCAAATAATAAATAGTGTAGGAATGGGCAGTGCTGTAAAAAGTAATGGAACAAGGCATTGTCTCAATTTTGGCACATGACTACTTCATTTTTATTCTTGATCCTTCATATGGATTTTCAGTGTTGTGTTGCTATGATCTGTACAATTGTACCGTAGCTTATCATTATTGCATTGGTTCAAATTTCTCAGTACTGTAGCTAATTACTTGGCTACTAAAGCAATGGAGTAAACTATAACAGACAGGTATATAACTTAAACTAGACTGCCGACCGAGAGTTGGGCATAAAAATGAAGTAGTCATGTGCCGAAATTGAGACCATGCCTTAATTGTTCCAATACAGTAGAACCTCGATTATCCGAACCTCGCTTATCCGAACCCTCGATTATCCAAACAGAGCTGGAAGACAAAAACAAGCGTAATTTTATTGCTTCAGTTATCCGAACAAATTCGGTTTTCCGAATGCTTGAAGTTAGGCTGTGCCCCGAGGTGTTCGGATAATCGAGATTCTACTGTACTTTTTATCGCACTGCCCATTCCTACACTATTTATTTTTTGAAATTTTTACTTCTTGTTCATTCACTTTTTTTAACACTATAGTGTAGAAACTATCATAGACTGATTAGTCCCTACAAAAAGCCCGAGTATATAGCAGCTACATACACTACATTATTCTGGAGGAGGCTAATGCGCATGCGCATGCGCATAAATTCCACGTGAATAGATAATGACCTTTGAACTCTACCTACAAAGATGGCTGCATTGTAGTACATGAATTTATACGCTAAGTTTTAAGGCTTTCTAGTTTTTGTTTAGGCCTATTTATGATAAAAATGAGTATCAAGGAATGTAGTACCCATGAAAAGAACTTACTTTGTGCTGTCAAAGTTGGCTCAACACATTCTGGGTCTCTAGAAATTCTTTTCAAGTAAGTCAGTTAGGAAGTACGTAAGTACATAAGTAAGTAAGTAAGTACGTAAGTTAGAAGAACAAAAATGGCACTATGGTGGCTTCCCACTAGTGCTCTCTACAAGTGCTGCAGAAAGTTTTTGTGAGTTTTATATAGGACTTGTATGCAGTTGGTAATCTGTCAGTGAGAGCTTCTGAGCAACTTTGAAGGTTTAATTTTGTTGGACTAGATTTTTATGGTGGCCAACATTTTTTATTGTGTCTATGGGACAGTCGGCCCATTCCTACTATATATATTACCGTATGTATGATATACAGTTGGGCAAGCCAGTGGGATTAGACTATGGCACTTTATTTGAAGCACCATGCATGTATAATGACCTTTTAAAGTTAACATGGTGCGAACTTAGTCTACTTTCTCATTTTTGCCCCTCCCCCCACTGGAATTAATGCCATGATTTCATTAATTTTTTAGGATTTGTCTTCGTGCCTACCTCAATGGTGATGGTACTGGAAAGGATACCCACATCTCTCTCTTCCTGGTGATCATGAAGTCGGAGTATGATGACCTCCTAAAGTGGCCGTTCTCTCACAAGATCACGTTACGACTAATCAACCAGGAATACCCCCTAGTTCCGGAACGCTCTATCACTCACAAATTCCTTCCGAATGCTGAGTCGGGTAGTTTCCGTAAACCTATTGAGACATTTAACGTTGCATCTGGATTTCCGGAATTTTCTCGACAGGAGGTTCTGGATAGCTCTGAGTTTGTACGAAATGACACCATCTACTTTCAGGTTATCGCAGAACCTCCGGATGGGACTACTGGACCTGATCAGTTTAAGTGAATGAACCATAATTTGTAACTGACTTCTGAATCGTAACCCTTAAAAGTATCGTACTGTATATGCAAGTCATATAACTTAATGTACCCACATTGAATAAAATAATTATTGTGAGGGTTTTTCTCTTTTTTTCCCCCACGCCCATTGTCATACTTATATATGTATGTGCATGCATAATTATGCTTCTTAGCTTTGCATGCATGCACATATTACAGTGGTGTGGCTTAGTAAAAAAATATTGTGTGATTCATGCCGTCTTATTTTGAGTTATGTTAACTTAGTAACCCAAGTTATGCATGCTATGTGTGCAATATTATTTCTGTATAGTTATTAGCCTATATAAGGTTTATTTGGTGTATATATAGCTGAATGGACCTTCATGAGTCGATCATTTATCCATCATGGGTTGATCACTATTATGATTATAGAGGACACCTGTTTTTCACCCTTATTCCTATGATCTGTGTATGTTAATGCATCATGAAGTTTGAATTAAGTTTATTGTTCCTGACTTAAAAGCATGGTTGTTTTAGGATGACATTGTTTGTCCTACCACTGAAGGCTAGGCATGCATGATTGCAGTGTTTATGTTATTCAAAACTCACAAATGTACAATTGTTTATTTTCAGTTGTACAGAATATGTGCCAAATAGTTATTCTGATCCTTGTTTACTATCCAACTACATATTATAGTCCTGTGTCTATATATAATTTTATGATATGTTGTTGATCGATACTTCAAATCCTTATTTTAAGTCTTTTATTAAATAACCTAATAGAAATACCTCTCTATGCCCCAGGAGACCAGCTCAGTGTTACACTCTTGTGGGACTGATGTACATTAATATTAGGTCCAACACAACTGTCACTTTACTTCATGGGGTTCACAATGTCACTCGACCTGGAGTCGTCCATTCAACTTTAACCGATAACATTGCCATAGTAGGAGTGTACGATGATACAGGAGGACAATACAAGTATCCTGTGATAAAGTGCTCTGAAAGTTCAGGATTTGACTTCATTGGTGTTAATAACCTAACCCTTGCGAATATGACCATTGATGGTAGCTGCACTTTCAATTTCAATACATATTTTTATGCAACAGTCACAATTCGCTTATTGAATTCAGTTAATGTCCACATTCGAAATATCTCGATTAGTCACAAGAGAGCAAGTACAGCTGCTATAAACAACCGTGAATATGGGATATATGCAAGTGGGACATTCAGTATCACTTGCTTGGATTTAGTTCACATGGGTATGGAAATCTTTTTGCCAGATCGTACAGGAAAGACTAGATTGCAACCTCTTAGACTAAAAATTTCAGAGTTAAATATGTATTTTAGTCAATTGCCAGAAGACTCAAACATATCAAGTAGAGCCCAAGAAGGACTACGGATTGAAATAAGGGAAGAGCACAGTTTCGATATTCTTGTTGAGGATTCACATTTTCTGAATGCACCACTTGACATAGAACACACCTGGTTCAATTCACTCTCTCCTGGACCTGACACTAACAACACCATAAAATTTAAAAGCTCAAGGATTGCCAGCAGTACAGCCTGGTCTGCTGTAACCATTTGGGGCATGAGAAATGCTGAATTAGATAATGTTACGTTAATTGAAAATGTTGGGCGTTTCTCTATGAGGGTATTCCACTCAACCATAAAGATTAGCAGCCGACTGTGGATCCACAACAACACTGGATCTGGAGGAGTCGTTATTGTCCAAAGCACAATGAATTTTAGTCCTAACACCACAGTTGAGTTTTCCAACAATACTCTTGCTACAATCAGATTTCGAAAGCAAAACAATTTTTGCTTAGGGACTGCACTATGTATCAGAGATTCTATGCTACAGGTGCACGAAAATAATCACCTTCACTTCGAAAGAAATTCAGGACCTTTAACAGGAGCCGTTATTCTGATTAGGTCTACCGTCACATTTAATCAGACTTCAAGTCTAGCTTTTATTGAGAACCGAGGGGGTGGAAATGGTGGAGCAGTAGCATTGTACGAAAACTCTCAATTTGTGTTCACTTTCAGTAGAACAACAATGATATTCGAACGGAATGAAGCTAAAGAAAGAGGAGGTGCAATTTTTGTAGATGATTCAGGATACCTAGACAAAACCTTGAAGAAACTATCCCTGCCATTCATCAGTATCATTGTTGGTGATGATACTTCATCCGTTCCCAGGCTAGAATTCATTGACAATACCGCTGGTATTGCTGGAAGAACACTGTATGGAGGATGGATAGATTGGTTTGATTTTACAAAGCATTTCTACTTCACAATCTCACCTTTTTTCCACTTTCAAGAGGACATTCAAAACAATACCATTACCTCCATAATAAGTTCTAACCCTACTCGAGTATGTATTTGTCACAATGATATTCCCGATTGCAGTGTGTCAAACTTTTCTGTTGAGCTTTTTCATGGCGAGACATTCGTAATTGAAGCAGTCGCAGTTGGTCAAAGACTAGGACCTGTGCCAGCAGTGGTACAAGCTGAGTTTGAGCCAAACGAACAGTCATCTGTGTTAGAGTTTGTCACTAGTACTGTGGAGTTTGGTAATAGAAGGCAATTAAGAAATGTTGCTGTACATTGTACCCCAGTATCATATGAAATTCTGACTGTAAACCATCAAGAAAGATTTTTGCTATCTGTTGTTGAAGATTATGCTCCAAGCGTCGACTTTATCCAGAGCACTGATCTTGAACGGCGACCAAACTTTACTGAACAGTTTGAACAGGTTGCTATCAGCATTACCCTCAAATCTTGTGCCCCTGGTTTTACACTCAATAAAACCTTAAAGAGATGTATTTGCCAACATGTGCTTTTTGATCATGACATTCAGTGTGACATGACATCACTAAATACAATTTTTCGTACTCCTAGAAAATGGATCAATGAAACAACAAGTCATGGTGACCAACAAAACAATGTTATTGTTCATGATCATTGCCCATTAGACTACTGCATAAAAGAAAAGCAAGTTCTTGATTTACGTTTCCCTGACAATCAATGTGCCTTCAATCGTACCAATGTATTGTGTGGAGCTTGTCGTCCTGGATTGAGTAGTACATTTGGGACATCTAATTGTAAAAAGTGTTCCCACGTCTGGCTGTTGCTGACTCCTGTCTTTGCCCTATTGGGTCTAATTTTAGTCACTTTGGTCTTCTTGTGTAATCTTACGATTACGGTTGGTGCAATCAATGGACTCATCTTTTATGCCAACATTGTACGAGCTAACCAGGTCGTTTTCTTTTCTCAAAAAACTACTAACTCCTTTCTTAGTTGGTTTATAGCTTGGATCAATCTGGACTTTGGTATTGAGGCATGTTTTTATGATGGAATGGATGCCTATGCTAAAACATGGCTCCAATTTGTCTTTCCATTGTACATATGGTTCATTGTGATAGCTATTATTCTTCTAAGTCGACGATTTGATACAATTGCTAAGCTATGTGGTAAAAATGCTGTTCCAGTTTTAGCTACACTGTTTCTTCTTTCGTATGCAAAGCTACTTCAAATCATCATCACAGCATTCCAGCAAACACCTCTCAATTATCCTGATGGTAACTACACAAAAGTATGGCTTAAAGATGGCAATGTGGACTACCTGGAAGGAAAGCACATCCCTCTCTTCATAGCAGCTCTCCTTCTTCTTCTCTTCCTCTCACTTCCCTACACAGCCATCCTCCTCACAATACAGTGGCTACAAAAATGGAGTGAACATCGTCTCCTGTTCTGGGTGAACAGGCTGAAACCTCTCTTTGATGCTTACACTGGCCCTTACAAGGACAACCATCGCTACTGGACTGGACTACTGCTGCTAGTTCGAGTCCTACTCTTTCTAGTCTTCTCACTCAATGTCCACAACAGCCCTGCTGTGAATTTGGTCACAATTTGCATAGTTATTGTGACCATGTGTGTATACCTGTCCCTAGTTGGAGGAGTTTACAAGACAAAGACGAACAACCTTATGGAACTTTCGTTCATTTTGAATCTAGGTGTGCTTTCCGTGGCTACATTTTACCACATCTATTTGAGTAAGAGTCAGAGTGCTGTCACAAACACATCCGTTAGTATTGCATTCATCACGTTTGTCTTTATCATACTGAAAGAGATATTTCAATGTTGTTTTCTAAAGGGCAACCCAAACATTGATAAACTCAAGAGATGTCCCAAAAACATAAACGATCTAAAATTCTTTATGGAGGCTTTGATTACAAAAAGTGAAACAAACACAGATCCCAATGATCAAAATACTGAATATAGTCCACCCACAGACAATATTCACGAGAAGAGCTCTGAGGAGTATCATAGTACACAGTGTACTAGTACCACTGTTGATATTCAATTGAGAGAACCTCTACTGGACTACTAACACTGTACGTAACAATTATGTTATAATTATGTCTTATGATTGAACATTATAAGATGCTACAATAATATACGTAGATCAATGCTTAGCTTGCACAATGCCATACATTTAACTTAGTCAGTTGAACATGGACAGATCCTTAGATAATTATTATAATTTAATTATGTAGTGTTGTCATTGGCCAGCACAATAGTTACTAGTATATGCCACTGTATAATGGTTTTGTATCTCGTGTATTATTATTATGCACAATAAAAATTAATTATTAACAATGCTTTGTATATTGGCAGGACATGTACACTCACAGGTATAATGCAATGTACTAAGTTCTATATTAATCACAACATTTTCGATTCTTACATACACAAAACTCACAGTATAGGCCATAAAAAATTACCAATGAAAATAATTGATGTTATTTTACAATGTGCATGAATCATGATTCAATAATACCTTGATCATGTAAAAAAAAAATAAATAACTAAATTACAAATTGAATTTGTCCTATAATATTATTGTAATAATCATGAAGTTCCTAGACGAGAAACTTCAAGAAACTGTTAATTGTTAATATCCATGCATGCCCTCCGTTCCCCGGCTTGCTCACACCTGACATACAGTAGCTTTGATTTGACAATTAATGCTTCGTTCTGAAGCGGAAGCTTTCTTATTTGGAGGACGTGAAAGCGTTGTTCACCTTGCCCGGTCTTCTCAACTGGGTGGTGCCACTGAGAGGAGAGGACAGGGGACTTCGTCGTCCCATGAGGTCCGTGTTGCCGAAGGATTGGTAGCCATAACCTGTGAGGGAGTTGTCGTTGAGAGATTGGGGAGGAGCTTCTTGGAGGATAGGGGGGATATAGGATCCCTGTGGAGGTATATGTGTGTGTGTGTGTGTGTGTGTGTGTGTGTGTGTGTGTGTGTGCATTTAGTTTGTAGTTTTTTCGAGATGGACAGAGCACACCATTATAAGGGCACGTACAAAATTATATGCCTTTTTAGCAATCATAACATTAGCTTCTACTAGAAAATGACGGAACTATAATGGAACTATATATAGATTCATGCCGATGCACAAACAATTACTCAACTCCATGGGATTTCCTACCAAGCTATATACACCTGTGATTGCATGAGTACCTAGTAAGCATTCTTGTGTGTACAAAATAGCATTAGTAAGCATTCTTGTGTTTCAAGTTATCATTACCATGATCATGCTTTAGGTAAACTTCCTGCTTTCTATGCCTGTACACCACTACCACAGAGTCATGTATTCTAGTACTGATAATGTTTTGCAGTGACAAGGATATTACTATCATGGGGCAAGCCTGCATAGGTATAGATCTGCGGCCTCAAGGGTAGAGGTAGGCATGCGTATGTGCTTATGCCGAATCTCGTGAGTCATGGCTGCTGGAGCCTTGAGGTGTTTGAAGACTAGGCTTGAGGCTAAGTGCTCAAAAATTTGAGCGTTATTCCATTTAGCACTGCCTTGAAATAACCACATTATTCCTGCTAATTTTCCTATTATTCTTTTAATTTCTATTATTATTCCTGATTTTGAGACTCACAACTGTAAATACAATCATTTGTGATCAGGTAGAAACACAACTGTCCTCTTTTTTTTGTGCTTCAACGGCTTCATCGCCAGATTTACCGCTTGATTCATCAAGATAACCGCCATCCTTGTCTGACATGACCTTTGACCCATACAGTTTGAGTTGCCATGCCCTTGCCACATCCTCTCTGGTCGTTTTTGAAGAGCGCTCTGTCTGTACAAACGATGTGCTAACTGTACCTGAACTCGAACTAGAAGCCATCTGTGACTGTCCATGAGGTCTAAGGCCAAGGCACGAGTAATTTTTCGTAATAATTATTTAGCTACATTTTCTCCCGTTTATTCTTTCCAAAATCAATTATAATGGACAATGTCATGCAGAGGCTGAGTATAAATGTCATAAAAGAAGAGCTTATAAGGCAGCATTTCTTAGAACCACGTGTACGTTACGGTGTTTATATTACGCAATTCCAAATTTCAATATTTTTATGTGACATAATCTGGACTGCATAATTATATATTACTGTTCGAACAATTTGAATATATGGAAAGTGTCCACTGCATGTGTACAAACAAGCAAGCAAGCAGAAATTTTAACAGTTGCAACGACTATGTGATGTTCGCTCAGGCTCGCCCCAACTATCTTATACTACTATAGCCTTACGTACCTTAGCTATGATTTCTGCCTCTTCTTTTTCACCTTCATCATCCTCCTCCACCTCTTGTGAGACTCCGGCTCTAATGGTAGAGAAGACACAATGCTCCTGTGTGTGTGTGTGTATGTGTGTCATGGATAGAGAATAGTGACTAAAGTTAAAAAAAATTTGAGGTGCCTATATACATTTTGTCTTCATTTAATTATAGAATTAACAGTTATGAGTGGAACACATGGAATTGTATGTCTATAGCTGTCACATTTCTATAAAAAAAATACTTACTCTTTAATTACTCGTACCTATTATACTATTATATGGTAGTAATCATAAGGCATTCCATTACACTACAGATGTATTATTTCTTGGTAAATGAACCATGAAATGTGCTTAATAATGCACAACAAATAATTATCATGTATGCTATAATAGAATCACTGGTATGCATGTATAATAATAGTGTGCACAAACTGCATCCATATAAGCTCACAATCACAAAACAAACACAAACCTGCATGGATACACATATATACCCACACACTCCTCCACATACCCACACACCCAATTGCAACACACCTACACACCCACACACCCACACCGTATAGACACACACACACACCTTGTGTCCCATTTTCAGTCACAGTTGTGGTAGTAGATGTTTGAACCAGCCAAAGAACATCACACCAATACAGGCAACACAAGTCAGAGTTAATGTCACTATCAGAATGACAGTGCGAGGATCAAGACGACCTGTAGATATGAATAGATTTGAATCTTATGTACTTTAAACTACAGTATAAATGTAGAATGCATATGTATACAGTATCTTAGTACATACGCAAGTTAACAATAGTTCTCAAGGACAGGCACCTTAGTGTCTAATTCAGCCATTAATTTCCATAGATATGCCTGAATGGGAATAGCATCCATAGGCTCGGGATTGTTTAGATATTTTAAATTTTTCCGCAGGTACACACTGTTTGCACTTTAACCATGTTTGTTAAGTCTGACCATAGCTCTTATAGGTATGGAATAAAGATTGAAGAATGGAACTTATATGAATGGCCACTGTGAGATATATAGGATACTATTGACATTGAGAAACCTCTCAACTAAGTTAGATTCGGCTTCTTGCTGTAATCAAAGCCCCTAAGAGGAGTTTGCTATTGACTTCTACAGATTTCTTTACACAACAACAACAGACACCAAACATGCATAACACATAGACACCGTGTGACATCTCACACACACACACACACACACACACACACACACACACACGCACACACACACACACACACACTATGTATAGGCTGAGAACTGGATCAACGAGAAGCTCCAAGTAGCCAACGATGAAAGCTACAGAGACCCCACTAACCTTGAAAAGAAGTTCTAAAAGCATCAAGAAGTTGAGGCAGAGGTGAATGCCAATGAGAAACGAATTCAGAACATTGCACAGGTTAATCATCTATCGCTCAGTGCACTTGTATGTACTGAATACAGCTTATCAACTGGTAACTACATATACTGTGAAATCCGTATACTAATTGGTTCACTATTGTCTGGTTGAAAGACCCATTTGAGCTGTTACTACAGTAGAGCCTCGATTATCTGACTTACCAAGTTGGATGATTCACAAGAGTGTTGAGAGCTGTAGATGTGCTTCACCCAAAATCACAAAGCTGATGGCTGTCCTATGAAGGAACTTCCTCCCTTGGAATGAAGCTGGCTGGTAGACATAAAAGATGTTGTAGCGATCAATGTAGTACTTGAAAATGAAATACAACACACCTAAAGAAAAGAAGAAGCATTACTTCAACAGTAACAAAATTTTCAAGTTTGTAATACCAAGCTCTCTCCAAGTGTGTTGAAATTGTTGTTTCCCACACTGATAATAATATGCAAATAAAGCTAAAAAGGGCATCATAATAATCTTGAACTATAGTTAGCTTCCTCCCCTAGATATTCAACTTATCAGCTAGTCTATTTTATTTATGTTTAATTTTTGAATCCAGTTGAGAGAGATTGATATATAGCAATTAACACATCTGTATGCTGAGTATAATTATGATAGTCATTGTTTTTGTTACTCAACCAAAAAAAGACAAGGTTTTGTCAACAAGATAAGTCGAGGAAAAATGCAAGCGTACTGTCACTTATACACATCTTCCCTGCCGAACCCTATCTTCGTCGGCTCACACACACACACACACACACACACACACATGTTGACTTCATTGCCGGTAGAAGATGTTCCTCTTCCAGTCATGATCGGTCAAGATCAAGATCTCGCTTGAGGAAGAGGTCTCGATCAAGCCCCCTGGAGAGAGCTCTAAATTCCTCCACTCAGTATCCTAATACACCATGTACATGGNGACCAACATTTTGTATTGTGTCTATGGGACAGTCGGCCCATTCCTACTATACGTACTACCGTACGTATGATACATAATCGACTAATATGTCTATAGCTATAGTATTGAACAGCACCATGCACTGAGTGCGCAATTTCAGTCACAGCTTATAACCGCCTTACTGCATGCCATCGGTTGTACACGCATGTGACTGCTTGCATGCATGTGTGCCATGACTCTATACGTCAAAGTGTGCACTGAGTCTCAGAGCTAATACTGTACATCAAGATCCGGAGACTGTCACGAATACTAAGCATAAATGCAGTTTTGAGTATAGCACTCACTATACTAAACAGATTTTAAGTGGCTCTAGTGTGTAATTATGATGGACGCCATTGGACGGGAGCTCATGCTGGTTTTGCTGTTTGACCTTGTATGTGCATTATAAGGTCCTGTATGCATGCTCATGTATAGTGCTGTGATGACTATATTTATTACATTTCGACAACTGACATGATGATATTCATGAGCTAGTCTTGTGACAATGTATGAATATTCATGACAGTGAATAGGCTTTAATTATTATTGACTAAATTGGAAACAATTAAACCATTTTTTTCTAAATTAAGTAATTTCCATGGATGCAAAGGATCATTGCTATAGGTATAGAATCTATAGATGCTGTGAGTATATATAAAATAGCCTAGCTGGATCAGTTGCTACCATAATACAGTATTTTGTAGTTTGGCTAGCTTATATTATAGTCAAGACGGATGATCAGTCATCAGTTATAAATTTCCAGACAGTGGAGAGACGCTTGTATGACCTCATTGCATGTGCATACATATTGCACTGAAGACTGAGTGAGATAGGACACAATTATATATAGGTACGGTATTATTATTATTATTATTATAATTATTATTATTATTATAATATAGCCATTTTTCATTGGAGAAGATTAAGAATGTCAATGGGCCACTCGCATGCACTACTATAATATTATACTGGAAGTATAAACAGCAGTAGCTCATGCATGAGGAATTGAGGATGATGATGGGCTCCAAGAACATTGGGCAGGCCCGAGTCACATCCCATGCAGGCCTGCCTCCGCGCCTATTTGGAATGATTTGGGTTTAGATTGATTTTGCATGTAATTGATATGTTAATTGAGATATTAATAGTTCAGACAAAATTCAGATTTGTTCTACATCACATCATCAGATTCTGTAATCAATCTGATTGGTTAAAAAGTGTAGATTACCTACTGATTCAGCAAGTGGCAATTATTAACTTATTCTACAAGAAGTAAAATGCGCATGCATGCATGCAAGGGTCAAAATTTCTTTTCAGCGTTTTTCACTTTTTTCTCTAGAGAAGCTAGGGCTAATTTCTGCACGGTATAGGTTGACAAAAGAAGTGGTGTATACGTATATCTTTTTGAGATTTTAGTCCACTATCTGGTGATTATGGTCGACCATCTCAACCTCAAAAACTTGACAGCTACAGCTAGTCGAGCAGATGACTTTTAATTTAGCTGAAACAGCTTTTTTGTCCAGTAACTGATAAACAGCGGAAGAAAATGGTACAGCAAGCTATAGTCTCACAGTTTCTGAGAATACATTCTGGCCATAGAGAAGGACCAAGGCAACCAGCGTTGAACATTGATGACCGTTGCATGGACATGGACACTGTTTTCTAGCCAAAATGTGACCAGAAACATTTAGGCACTAGGCCTGTCAAGAAAATTTTGGTCTGTCAAAAATTTTTGTCTGTGGGACCAAAATTCTCAATAAATTTGGTTTTGGGGACCAAAACTCTCAATAAAAATGGTCCACTGCTGAAAATTCTAGTCCAGGCAAAACTCTATAGTACGTGTTTTTTGATTGTTACATGGCTCACTGTTAGCTATATTCATTGCGTTTTATACTACTAATAATTATTAGTCTAATAAAGTTCTGCTCAGTCTGGCTGTAGGATTAAGCTTCTGCACCTCAGTATGGAAGTTATATGCCAGGGCCAACTCGGGGGGCAACCAGACATACAATTCAGTGATTTCATGCAGGCTACTAGCTATAATAGTGCTTCAGTGACACCAAGAATGCCCCCATTTTTGTTTGAACCATAACTTGCTTTTTGTGAAGTTTTGTTCAATTTTTCATGCATATTTTTGCAGTCATAAAAAAATTAAAATAAAAATAAAATCATAGTTTCGTCCCTTACGGTTGCGGGCGCCCGGGCCTGGAGGCTACGCATGCTCAGTGCATTTTTTTTTGGCGGGTCATCAATCGCGCGCGAAAGGTGTGTCAAGGCTGAGAATGAACTTAGTCTACTCAGTTCAGTTTGTCTTTTCATAAATACAGTATCATCTACTGACACTCACTATTGCACGTAAGTTAACGTTGATAGATTTCTGTAAGGGCGTCAACAAAGAGCCCCAAGCATCGTCACGGTCAACTATATACTATTTGTATATCTATCTAGAAAACTACTGGTATTAGCTAAAATTATATAGTCACTACTCACGGTGCTCTACTTTAACTCACGCTTGAACTGTAGTCTGGCTTACCAGACTTGAACTGACAGCCTTATACTTCCGCCAAGTGCTATGAAGTGTTATTAGTGCCAAAATTAGGCGATAGTACTTTTAATATTATGAACATGTTTTTGATGATTCTGAAGGCGGTCTTAATCATTCTGAAGGTGGTCTTGTTCATGAAGGCGCTATACCATTCTGAAGGCGGTCTTGATCATGAAGGCGCTATATGATTCTGAAGGCGGTCTTGATCATGAAGGCGCTATACCATTCAGTTTCTGAAGGCGGTTATGATCATGAAGGCGNTATGTTCATTAATCGAAGTTATCTTGAAATATTATATATAGCATCTTGTAGTTTCTGAGATCTGCATGAGGCTTTTGTGCTTCTCTGTCTGAGTGCTTAGCTTCGAAACCACACCTATTGATTACGCCCCCTACAGTGTGTGTTATCTAGAAATACAGTGGAGTTGTGCCACTTGACACTGCTCTGGCTTGTGCTTGCTGAAACAGGTAACTCAACTGCTCGCAAGAGTCTTGTAAGTTAAATTTAGTGAGGGTATTAAAACATAACACTTTGTAAAACTATACATGATAGTGGCTTATTCACTGGAAGAGTCCCGGCAATCACGGTGTTCATGGGTGTCAGTGACTGAGTCAGTCTGTAGTCTCACTACTAGTTCAGTCATAGATATTCAGTGCAGCATGATTTGAGTTCTAAATGAATCATAATAGATCTATAAAATCATCAGCATTGGTCTTGTAGTGTTAAACTATAATATAAATGTGAAATGAGCATCCGCAGTGTTTATCAGGCAAGTTCACTACTTGAATGGCTTCCAGAAGCCCGGTTATCATATGCCACTGCTATATCATGTCATTATGAGTAGACAGACAAGTCACCGGATGTATTGGTAGTCTCACAGGCCAGACTTCGGGCACACAAGAGCAATTAATTGCTAATGGTACTCTTGTGCACAATGTCATTCTTACACATTCTGGTGATGTGCGCCGAGGCTTATGCACCATCGGTGCCTTCATTACATCATT
The DNA here is from genome assembly GCA_964030475.1 of Tethya wilhelma. Taxonomy (NCBI): domain Eukaryota; kingdom Metazoa; phylum Porifera; class Demospongiae; order Tethyida; family Tethyidae; genus Tethya; species Tethya wilhelma. Next base: position 1,359,150 of record CAXIPT010000006.1, on the reverse strand, counting down.
ACCTCTGTTACCATCATTACTTCTGTTACCATCATTATCTCTATTACCATCATTAAACCTCGGCGTGTGAGTATCACGTGCAGAGGGTGTGTGTGTGTGTATGTGTGTCTGTCTGTTACGGGATAATGTGAAGAATGGCAGCTCTACGGTCTAAACCAAAGGTACTTACGTTCATGAATCGAAATTATCTTGAAAATGGTTGTGTAGAATCTTGCAAGACGCTGTAGTTTCTGAGATACGAGGCTTTTGTGCTTCTCTGAACGCTTACCTTCGAAACCGCACCCATCAATCATGCCCCACGTGTAGTGTGCGTTATCTAGAAATACAGTTTAACTTCAGGCGGCTCTCAGCCTCTGGATGTGACGTGTTTGGCTCAGTTAGCTGCTTGCACAGGTAAGTAACTCAATTGATTGCAAGCTAAAATTCTGAGCTTACAAGCTAGTTGTGTCAGTGTGTTTACATGTGAACTTCACATGTTAAGCTAGCTAAGCTGCATGGTCATATTACATGATTCAGGTAGCCCATAGGTTTGCTGATAATCATAGTATTGCTCATCTGGTTCATTGTCTGTGATTTATGCTGCTTCATCACAAGTTGCAAGTGACAGGGTGCGCCGAGGCTTTTGCACCATCGGTGCCTTTATTGCCTCTGTTAACAGCATTACCTCTATTACCAGGATTACCATGGTTACCAACATTACCTCTATTACCAGGATTACCTTTGTTACCATCATTACCTCTGTTACCAGGATTACCTCTATTACCAGCATTACTTCTGTTATCAACATTACCTCTGTTACCAGCATTACCATCATTACCTCTGTTACCAGCATTACCATCATTACCTCTGTTACCTCTATTACCAGCATTACCTGTTACCAGCATTACTTCTGTTACCAACATTATCTCTATTACCAGCATTACTTGTTACCAACATTACCAGATCTGTTACCATCATTACCTCTGTTACCAGCATTACCATCATTGCTTCTGTTACTGTTATCATCATTACCATCATTACCTCTGTTACCAGTATTACCACCATTACCTCTGTTACCATAAAGTATCAACTCTGTTAATATCATTACCTAGATCTGTTACCATCATTACCTATTACCAGCATTACCTCTATTACCTCTGTTACCAGCATTACCATCATTACCTCTGTTACCAGCAGTACCATCATTACCTCTGTTACCATCATTACCTCTGTTACCAGGATTACCTCTATTACCAGCATTACTTCTGTTATCAACATTACCAGCATTACCATCATTACTTCTGTTACTATTACCATCATTACCATCATTACCTCTGTTACCAGCATTACCACCATTACCTCTGTTACCATAAAGTATTACCTCTGTTACCAGCATTACCTCAATTACCAGCATTTACCTCTGTTACCAGCGTTACTTCTGTTACCAGCATTATCAGTATTACCTCTGTTACCATCAATACCTATATTACCATCATTACCTCTGTTACCAGTATTATCTATTACCATCATCACCTTTGTGACCAGCATTACCTCTGTTACCATCATTACCTATTACCAGCATTACCGCTATTACCATCATTACCTATTACCATCATTACCTCTGTTACCAGTAGTATCTATTACCATCATTACCTCTGTGACCAGCATTACCTCTGTTACCATCATTACCTATTACCAGCATTACCTCTATTACCAGCATTACCTCTGTTACCATCATTATCTCTGTTACCAGCATTACCTCTATTACTTCTGTTACTAGCATTACCTCCAGTGGCGTATCCAGGATTTCAGTTATGGGGATGCTGATATAATCCTGGTGCGAAGCGCCCGGAAATTTTGGGGTAGCCACGCCCACTTTGCATCACGTGAGCAAAAATATTAATAGTTATTCATGCGATCACACCGAGGAGATGGCATCGTGTTCTGCAGTTTTTTCGACTTTTTCTCCAATCTTATGTAAAATTTCACTCTTGTAAGTGAATTTAAAGTCTTATTAGCTTATATTTTATTTATTTCAAGCATAATTCATTGAACTGCGCTTGTCTTGAGCGCTGCTTTTACGCGCGATGACGTCATTATTTTCTGAGTCAGGGGGGTGCTCGAGCACCCTGAGCGCCATGCTGGATATGCCACTGACCTCTATTACTATCATTACCTCTGTTACCAGGATTACCTCTATTACCAGCATTACTTCTGTTATCAACATTACATCTGTTACCAGCATTACCTCTGTTACCAGCATTACGATCATTACCTCTGTTACCAGCATTACCTCTATTACCAGCATTACCTCTGTTATCAACACTAAATAACAGAACAACAAAAGTAAACTTTGAACAAAAAACTTTGTTAGCGTTTTTTCCAAGACAATAGCGCTTACTAGTGCTGAGATATCCATGCGCTACTAAACAAGGTTTTAAGCAACAAAATGGACCTGTATGGAGCTCTAAAGGTAAAAATAAATGGTTTAGTATATCTGTAGATGTATATTAGACTTAGTCTTACCTAAAAAGCTTCTTTTCTTGTTGACTTTAGTTGCTTGAAACATACTTTGTCAGCGCCTGAATATCTCGGCACCAGTAAGTGCTGTGGATTTGGAATAAACGCTAAAATTGTTAAAAATTAACCTTGGAGGTTGTATTATTTAGAGATACGATAAGCACGTAGCTTTTACAGAAGTCCAAACATTGAAGATTTTGTATTGCTGCCTATGGCCCACGAGACCAAAGTAGCATTTTTGGTAGTCCACGTATGACGTCACGTTCATTTAATGCAATCAAAATACTTTCTACTAAATGAAAAGGACTATTATATACCCAAAGTTGTCTCTTGTAGAATACAACATTTGTGGAAAGTTTGGGAGTCAGAAGACTTTGTTGCAAGTCAAAAGTGATGGTGTCCACATTTGCAGTTGACTTGGAAAGTGCTGAATCCTCTTAGAGCTTTTGGTAAGCATCCTGAGCTTTGGTATGATGTAGCTCTAATTCAAATTGCAGCCTCTGTTTGGTAGATGCACCATCTTCAGCTTGGATTTTTACATTCAAACAATCGCACGTCTTACATGTGACACTTTTGGGACTGAGGTGTGTGTGTGTGTGTGTGTGTGACACTGTGTGTGTGCAAGCATATATGTGTGTTTGCCTTACCTTCCAAATGAAAGATTATATTCTCTGTTGAAAATTTTTCTATATATCCAACTACTGACAGGTGGCTGATTCTGTTTGGTGCATTCTTCCTTGTACAATTCGTACATCTTTGACTGACTTAATTGAGTAGGAACAATGAGGATTGTCTGCTTACAAGTAATGACTTCTGTATCTTTCAATATGTTTTTTGACAAGCTGAATTCTTTCAGGCGTTGTCTTGTTGCCAGGTTCATGTCGCCCTCTCTGATCCTTATGTGGGGAACCTCCAGCTGCTTCCTCTGCATTTAATGCTCGGGAGATACGTCCATTAGACACAGTAAGTATCAAACACAAAGCTATCTTGCATACTTGCACTGAGACCGCACCATATTTGAGAGAATACTCACGAGTGTAAATTCTTCGAGAAGTTGCTTGCTTAGTGTGCTTTCTTTTAGTTGGTTTCATTCTTATACAACCACAAAGGTAAGAATTTCTACATCAAAGTCCTGAGTTCCCCAGAACCCATCAAACAGTAACTTTCTTCTTTCTTCAGGTATGAGAGAGAAGCAATTACGAGTACAACCACAAGAAATCCTGGGAATACACTTCGGGGGAACCTGTATAGAGAACAGGGGTGTGTATGCATCAATGCATGTGTGTGTGTGTGTGTGTGTGTGTGTGTGTATGTGTGAGAGAGAGTGAGTGAGTGAATGAGAGAGAGAGAGAGTGAGTGAGTAAGAGAGAGTAGTGAATCTGGATGATGTGTGGATGTGCCAGTATTATAAAAGTAAACTGACCAGGTAGACACATAGCGCTTCCCTGAGTTCCTACAACGTTTTCTTTTCACCTTCCATTTATCTTGTTGTCTGAGTCTTTTTCGTGTGTTTCTTGTCCTGGACAATTCTTCATCAAAACTGGTACTAGAGTGATCTACTTGCATCTCTTCATGGTCATGGTCACTCGCAATGTAGATGTAGATTCTTCACTCTTACTTGGTTGATAGTTACTGTCACTTTTATCGCTAGACTCTTGTTCTATCCTGCTACATGTGCTAACTGCAGCAGCCATCGCCATTTTTAGCTACAGAGCCCAGCACATGGTACCCCATGACGTCTTCAAAATGATTGGCTGAGATGCAGGTTAGTCCACTATGGCTCTAGAAATTTTCTTTAAAAAAATGTGCAAGAATTAGGATGAAGCACGTGATAAATGCTACTCCCCTACAATACAGGCAAGGGATGTGCCAGTATTATACTTGCCATAGGCAACATTTACAGTGAAAAAAAAACACAGTCTGTAATTAGTGCGATAGACCACTCTGTTTCTCAGGCCTTCATTTGATAATGTACCTTCATATATGAAGAAGCCAAATGATGCACTTAATGCAGATCCCATGAACATTAGACCAGGAGGGAAACAGCCAGTGATGCGGTCCACCAGATTTAGTGGAGAAATGACTCTTCCTGATGGTACCCACAAGGGAATGAAGATGGTACTGGAGGAGAGGGGGATCTGCACAAAAGAGATGGTTTCAAAAGACATGGTACGGTCACTTAAAGAATATGATCAGCAAAACAATTTTAATTAAGAGTAGAGGACATACATCCCAAAGTTGAGCTTAACCCGATAGAAAGATGTTGGTGCCAAGCAAAAAATATACAAGAGCATATGCAAATGGAAGTATAGTAAGATTAGTTCCCAATCAGTAAGTAAGGACATAATTATATAATTTTTTTCAAAAGAGTAATTTCTGTGAGAAAGCATACTGAGGAGGACATACCACGATAAAAAGTAGGTAGCACTGATTAATTTGTGTGAACTCATTAATGTGACGTGTGTGTATGTATGTGCATGTACTTCTATGCAATTACTACTGTAGCCATTATTGTTGCAATTGGCCATTGCTTTATTATTAATGTACATACAATTATTACTGTACCTCAATGCTTGAAACAAAAAGCTATGAAAGGGGCTCTGTTGCATCCGAGTCAGTTGTATCTGTTCGTTGTACATGTAGGTGAACGTGTGCTGTTGTTTTAAATGTAGGGGGTGTCAGGGAAGGATGGGATTGTTGCGTCACTGTCAGTCCTAGGGGGGGAAACAATAATTTAGTCACCATCAGTCAGTCTTGTAGCATCACTGTCACTAGAGGGTAGTTTGGGTGAGTGTTGACCAGTATCAGAGTCTGTACGGGGCGTTTAGGGGAGGGGAGCCCTGTAACATCAGTACTTGTGTTCAGTACGTCAATCCAGTCTGACTGGTATGGTTGAATGTCATCGTATAATTGTTGGTCACTAGGGTTAGTTAGTTGGTCATTGTTGTCGTCATGTCCCTGATCTTCAGTAACAGAACTCGTTCCAGCTTCATCTGTAGCACTCTCCTCAGGTTCATCGGGTGGAGTTGGAGTTGTAGCGGGTGGTGCCGGAGAAGAGAACTATAAGTAAACAGTGTCAAGGTCACTAAGTTTTTTTTTTGTACTATACTTCAATTACCTGAATTCCGGACATACTACAAAGTCTCCACTCAACGGTCCTCAGGTGACCTGGCTGGCCAAACACCGACACACGGATGTCACACACAGTATTGCTTCACCTTCTAGTACCACCTTCAGAGTAGACTGGTCCAGTAATTACTCTATTAAATACAGCACCAACAGTAAATACTTGTATCTACGTGATGCTTACCCAGTTGCAAACAATCCGGATCTCATCAGAGGGGGTAGTTGAGCAGCATCTTCTCGGGCCAGGTGACCTAGCATGTCACTGAAGAGACTCGAACTCAAGTACACTGCCACACAGTTGCTGTCAAATTCATTGGTAGGTTAGCGCTACCCTGGTTACAGCACTAACACTAAAGCTAAAGACATCGTAAAAATTAATGCCTCTCACTCACGAACAAAACGTTGGCAACAAAGTAGCCACTTATACAACATGTACTATACTGAGCGAAAACCACGCGGTAAGTTCCCGCAATGCACGTGCTATGGTATAAATACGTCACCAATATTGTGATATGACTTATGACTTCACAGAAACCCGACACTTGCGATAACACCTTGATATCTCAGGAAGTATACTGTTTCAGATGAAGTAGCTGGTACAGGAAGATAGACAATTTAATGACAAAAGTGAAAGTGTGAGACCTAGCTGGTAGACTACTTTGAGTTTTGTCGCTAACCGAAAAGGTACCCCAAAAACACCAATAATCATGTAATTAAGAGTATGTGTACTTATGTAAACTATCGTATAGCGGGAAATTTTCGTTGTTGCAAAATTTTGTATAAACGCAGCAGAAAAAATTTTGGTAGTTTTAATTTCATATACGCGGCACGTGCCCGTATAAAGTAAAAGTGGATTTTAAATTCTCTCAGTTTTAATTTTCGTACATTCGAACGTACGGCATACACCATATGAAAATTTCCCGCTATATGGTATGTTAAATCATGCATATGTCAGGTAATCTGCGAAAGAATGTTGAGACAGTCGCACACCTTAGCAGACAACAATTGGTCTTTTCTGTCGCTAACATTCCCCACTATAAGATTTTTTCCTTTTCATTCAAACTGCTGCAGTCCCATCACCTTTGGTTGCCATGGAAACAATTTTGGATATATTGTAGCTCAGTAATTCATCTCTACAGGATATCCGCAACATTATCATAGATGTGTTCCAATATTTTTTTGTTTACATTTCTATACATATACCCACAAAATTGTAGAATTCTACTATATAGACTGCAAGCTCTGTACAGTATTTTAAATTCCCAGTGCGGTAGTACTGGGTACACAGGAATGGCACGGATGGCCCATTAGTGCAATACAAATATTCACACGAATAACTCTGCAAAAACTGAGCGCTTAGCACTAAATGGCTTCTTAAGCTACTATTTAGCTCTTTCTCTTTCAAAAACATGGTCTAAACCTCCAATTTTCTCCATTTTCTTCTTATTCTTCTTCTATCTTGGCTCAACTTTTCTCAGTGACTATTCACTTTTAGAAGCTGATTCTTGAACGAACGAACTTGGTTTCTTCTGGGTCAGTCGCTTTTGCTATCTGTTTTTAGCGCTTCTCATTGAGTAATTAGATACAAGGCGAAAAGTGCCTCCTCCATATGGCCGCCATTAAACTCATGCATAATTCATTAGCTTCTAGAAAATTCGAATTGATGACCCTTTCCACACAAAAAAGTGTGCGTTATTTGGAATTAAATGCACTGAAGTTGCCTGGAACTACTTTGTGTTACCTGGAGGCAGGAGCTGTATTCCCAGTATGGTAGTACTGGGTACACAGGAATGGCACGGATGGCCCATTAGCGCAATATAAATATTCACGGAAATAACTCTGCAAAAACTGAGCGCTTAGCACTAAAAGGCTTCTTAAGCTACTATTTAGCTCTTTCTCTTTCTAATGAGCCCAAAAACATGGCCTAAAACCATCGCTAAAGTAACAAACACAAACATGCCAAACCTCCAAATTTCTCCA
>CAXIPT010000006.1:1325017-1348321 GCA_964030475.1 Tethya wilhelma | reverse complement strand
CCTCCAAAACCAGCCTTGTCTTTCTTCTTTGGGTCTTTCTTGCTGGAGGAACCACCTGCTTTGGACGAACTGCTAGCTGCAGGTTTAGGTGCCTCCTTCTTCTCCTCAACCTATTTGATAGAAACAAACAAATGTAAGTATATATCTAATAATATTGTGTGCTATATAAGCACACGACTATTGCAACTCACCTTTGCATAATCTCCATATTTCTTATTCACTGATCTCAAAAACTCTTCTGTGCTTTTATGAATATCTGTTAGCAAACAAAAGCTTTCAATTTTCCTCACTCTCATTACACCAAGAACAGCTAGCTCAGCTCACCTTTGCTACTCTCTTCTTCTGGACCAGCTTCCTTGTCAAAATAACCTCCTTTCTTTCTCTCTGAGCTACCACCACCAGCAGCAGAAGCAGCTGCCTTGGAACTGGGGTCAAACACATAATCCTCCAGTTCATCAAAATTCCTAAACACACACACACACACACACACACACACACACACACACACACACACACAAGCTTGTGACCAACCAAGTCAGACAATTGAAAAGAAGAGTGTCGAGAACTGTAGATGTGCTCCACCTAAAATGACAAAGTTGATTGCTGTCCTATGGAGGAACTGCCTCCCTTGGAATTAAGCCGGCTGGTAGACATAGAAGATGTTGTACCGATCAATGTAGTACTTGAAAATGAAATACAATACACCTAAAGAAACTAAAGAGAAGCAGCATTATTTCAAAAGTTACAAATTTTCAAGTTTGCAATACCAAGCTCTCTCCAAGTGTGTTAAAATTATTTTTTCCCCAGTGATAAAAATAGAGGCAGTTAAAGCTAAACATGTATCACAATAATCTCGAATTAGTTACCACCTTCCTCCCATTCCTTCAACTTATCAGCTAATCTATTTTGATTTTGGAATCCAGTAGAGAGACATATTGATAGCAACACATCTGTATACTGATTACGATAGTGATATTCATGGTAAGAGGCTTCCAAAGTTGAAATAAGGTTAACAGTTGTTTATATTACTAAGCCAAAAAAGACAAGGTTTTGACAACAACATAATTCGAGGAAAAAACTGTACCTGTACGTGACTCCAAACATTGCTTACTAAGCCAAAGCATCATTGCAGTAAACAAGTTTTTTGTTGATAATGTATATTTGCTTAACTTGCAAGTAATACAAATACGATAGCATAAAAAACAATAATTAAATGCTGATTCAGTGAACTTTTCCTCCTTAAACAATGAGCGTACTATACTTCCGTAATAATGCTATATAAATAAACCATAACTATTATTTGTATAGCTCCAAATTTTCGTGGCACAAGAGGAGGGTGTATAATACTGTACATATCCAAAAAAATTTGTGGTACAAAAAGTTTGTGAAAAGTATGACACATTGTCTTTGCTGTTTAGAAGTAATTTTCAAGAATCACATTTTAAAAATTATATTGGCAATATGCAGGGTTTTTCATGCAGAAATTTTTCATGATTGTCGGTTTAATCATAAATTCATGAAAGTATTATTACTATATACCATATTATAGCACAAACATGTAGCAGATTTTAATATTAATTGGTGGATTGGTGGTTTTGGTAAGGACTGCGAATATTAAATCAGATAAAGAGTCATTTTTGCGCAGCACATACAGAATACATGTATTGCTGTGTGCGCTACAGCATAAGTAAAATCCACCATGGTAAAAATTTGAAAATCTGCCAAATTTTATTCCTGCCAATATTTTGTGCTATACTATATTGATCATTTTCAGCTTACTAAATGGCACAATGATGGGCGTGGTAAGACTGTAGGTCATCATGAGTGTGAAGATGCACCCCGCACAAGAAGTCATACTAAGCAGCCTATTGGGCAGAAGAGCAGGAAAGATAAGTGACTTGTAAAAACTAAAAACAACAAACGAACAATTAAAAAAAAACAACAAAAACAACAAAAAACAAAAAAAAACACCCAACAACTTGTGTCCAAAAGGTGTATAGGGTAATGGTTGTCATATATGTATACATAATCTTGAAGTGTAGGTATGCTATTCACAGTAAAGGAGTTGCCACTGCTTTGAGCAGAATGCTACTACGAGATAATAGGCTTGCTCTCGGGCCTTTTGCTGCTGCTATTGGTCAATTACTGAGCAATAGCAGCACACAGAGCCTAGGGATGAGGCTGTGTAGCTACATGCACAGTAATAAATCAAACCTTCAAGGCCAGCTCTTCTCCACTCTGGTCTTATATTAGCTCTGAATCGTCTGTAGAAGTAGAGCACCAGTTCAGGCACTCTGAGCAGCTCCACAGCTGTTCCAATGAAGGTTGCTATGACAACATAGCGAACAAAGTAGGCACGGTTGTTAGGGAGGTAGACACAACTAGTAGGGGAGGTTAAGTTGTGTGTGTGTAATCTCTAATGGACAACTGGGCTAGAGCATTCAAACTGAAAGTCAAAAACACAACAAACAACACATTAAAACAACACATTAAAACAATGGTTGAAAAATGTCAGTCAACATGACTGCATATACACAGAGGAGGTACAACACGAATGGGCCTTTGCTGAGCTGGCAAGTCTGTTAATTACATTTCAATCACGTGACCACAATACTTCCCAATGAGAGATGATCACGTGCACCCCGTTTGCCAGCTCAGCAAAAGCACACTCGTGTCGTACCTCCACTGGTATATACAAAACAACTTGAAAAACTATTCATCAACACGTACATACATAGATAATTATTATAGCTATTAAATTAGAACAAAAACATTGCAGAACTGGTGATAGAAACATGTACATATTAGTAGAAGAACATCTATTGCTATAGTAGTACCTTAAGCTTGTGAGTCCAATGAATGGGAGAGTGATGAGCATTAGCAAGAGGAAGAAAAACGTCTTTCTCATGATGGTCTGCTCACGGAATGATCTAGTTACATCAATACAATCATGAATAATGAAATTCAACCTTATAGTGATAAAAAGGACACGTGTGATCAACCCCCTACCCCTACCACACCCACACACACATACGCACACACACACACACACACACAGCGTAACTTTGTCTAGAGGGCTTCAAGGTAGCTGCTTCTCGAGACAAAAAAAGGCAACAGAGAAGCAAAGAGAAGGAAAGGCAACAAAGAAAAGTAGAGCTTGATGAACTGATTCACTTGAACTGTCTGTTTGTGAATGCATTGTGAAAATTCAGTTAAGGTCTATAGAGACGCATATCTCCCATTCCAATGCCACAGGCTCTCAGTGGCTTAGTGGTAATAGCACCAGACTAGTAATCTAGAGGTCATAGGTTCGATTCCAGCTGATTCCCAAACACTGTTTCTTTCAATAATTCCTCCATAAAAAAAACACAACTCATACACGTGGCTAACAAGGTATTCAACTCAATTGATGTTCACATTAACCATTTGCTTATTAAAAGTAACTAACCACCCTTTACCTGTGTTTGTTTGTTTTGTTGATGTGAAAGGTGTCAACTGTACTGGCTCTGATTTGGTCAATGGTATAGCAACAATGATGGAGGGAGTGGAGAAGAAGAACAAGATGACGAAGAGAGCTGTTTGAGAGAGAGTAATAAGACAAACTCTAATTAAATTACTAGGGGTGTCACCGTGTGTGTGCATGGAATTAACAAGTAGAGAATGTGCCAACTAAGGTGGAAGGAAAATCAACATTCTACAATTTAACAGGAAAATATACTCACTGAGATTAAATGACGATCCATCTTGGCCACCACAACACATAGTGGACTGACAAGTTCTCCCTGCAACAAACAAACATGTATGAGCAAACAACTATAAATAGTTTGGCTGAGAGTTTTGTGATCTTTGAGACAGCGTAAGCCATTTGGATGTCTACAATGCATTAGGCATGACTTCCCTGTATGTGTGTGTGTCCAAGCATACCTTCATAAGAGATATTATATGCATGTAGTAGCCTCGATCCCAGGCCCCTCCCTTTAGCTTTTTTTGCAAAAAAGCACGGCAAAATATTCCATAAGGTATAATTGCTGTTGACTTTCAACCAACTGCTTTGCTGTACTAAGATAATGAATTTATATATGGTACATATACAAAATCTCACTTATTCATTGCATGCACCTAGTCTGGCTGGCCAGACTCTTTGCACGGGGAGAAGAGTCTGAAGAGTCTGCGAAGTGTCTGGCTAGCCAGACTATGCATGCACCTTGGCAGCTCAGATGGAAATACTATGTAGTAACATGCACAAACCACATAGTAACTTCCTCAGTAAGCCACAAAGAGTCACATATACTAGCTACCACACCACAGTGGGTCACTTGACTCTGAGGACAAGCAACACTTGAAGATCAAGCCTAAATATCACAAAAAAGAATTGTAAATACTAACTATTTAACTTTTGAGTTATGTTACAATAGTTACTGACAAGTGAGAGATAGTTCTAATAGCTTTGTCTGGCTACTCTTGAGATTGTCGACTATATCTAAATGGCAGACCAAAACCTGTTTCGCTACCAACATTTCACCATTTTTAAAGATCAGGTTCTTGGTCGTGGTTCTTATGGAGCTGTCTATAAGGCCAGGTGTGACCAGCTGACGTGTGCAGCTAAAGTTCTACACCCCACCATTGTTGACCCCTATGACCCTGGAGCAGAGAAGATTCTACAACGATTTCAGCAAGAATGTGACTTTCTAAATCTCATACGCCATCCTCACATTGTACAATACCTAGGTGTGTGCCAGGACCCTGAGTCTAAGCTACCAGTCCTCTTGATGGAACTCCTGGACAGTAGTTTGACCAAAATGCTTGAAAGCTCCCCACACCCAATTCCCTACCACATCCAAGTGGACCTTTGCAGTGATGTTTCACTTGCAGTGGCTTATCTTCATTCCAATGAAATCATTCATCGTGACTTGTCGGGAAACAATGTGCTGGTTATCGCTGGAAGAAGAGCCAAAGTGACTGATTTTGGGATGTCCAAGCTAAGTAGATCCGAACACAACTTCACACCATTGACAATGTGTCCAGGTACACGAGCTTACATGTCTCCAGAATCTCTCACTGAGCCACCACGATACACAGAGAAGTTGGATGTGTTCTCACAAGGTGTGATTATGATCCAAGTGTGTACACGACAGTTTCCAGACCCTGGGCCATCGATGGAAAAAAAAGATGATCCACAATCTCCAACAGGAACAGTGCAAGTCCCAGTTCTCGAACCAGATCGTAGGAAGCAACATATCGATATGATTGATCCAACCCATCCTATGTTTCCTATTGCTTTGAGTTGTCTTGAGTACAGAGAAATGGACAGACCTTCAGCTGAAGAGCTCAGCCAGAGCCTAAGGACTCTGAGGGAAAACCAGGAGTATACAGAGAGTAGTAAGCACACAACTTTATCAACTTATGAAACACTAAAACTAGAACGAGACGATCTAGCCAAACAAGTTAAGGATGAAATCAGAGAAAATGCTTTCAAAGATGGACAAATTAGTGCACAAGAGCAAGAGATTAGAGCATTATCTCTTGACCTGTCCACAAAGAATGAACTGATAGTTAAAAACGATCATGAAATAGAACAGCTTCGAATACAACTCCATGAACTCAATCAGAAATTGGAAGAAAACGAACAAATCACAGCATTATTTCAAGACAGCAACAAAGGACTGCAAAAGAAGATTAGTGATCTTCAGAAGAAAAAAGATCAATCACAGCCACCCATAACACCACAACCAATTGAACTCAGGCTCAAATGGAATAGTTTTGGAGACAAGGCACCATTTGAAAGTTACAGGCAGGGCATGGTTGTAGAAGGGAGTCTGGTTTACATTACCGTAAACAAGAAACTGTATTCCTTTGACTCATCCATAAAGGAGTGGGACACAAGCTTACCAGACTGTATTTATGAGTATGGCAGTATAGCTATCATACAAGGTCTCCTCACGACAATCGGAGGTTGGATCTCTTCTGACAAAAAACCTACAAACGAGCTTGTATCACTTACAAAGAAAGAAAAGGGGGGCATTTGGAATACAAAATTTCCAAATTTCCCACCCATGCCTACTCCTAGAACTAATACAACAGCTACTACTTACCAGTGTCGTCTCATTGTTGCAGGAGGTTCAACAACATTAGATAGCACGAAAGCTATGGATACAGTTGAGGTACTCAATACATACACTTCGAGCTGGTCTACTGCTAGTAGCCTTCCCAGTCCATTAGCATTTGGATCAGCCACAGTCTGTGGTGCCTTCCTCTACATGCTAGGAGGGAACAGCACAAGTGGTCCATGTCAATCAGCTTTCTCGTGCTCGCTATCAGATTTGATCCAGTCTTGTGAGATTAAAACAAGTTCTCCATTAGATAGTCTAAAGAAATTAACCTCAAAGTTTAATTTATTTCATGGATCAAGTCAGCCACAAGTGTGGCAGAGTATAGCCGATATTCCTATGCTTCAGTCAACATGTGCAACTGTCTGTGGACAATTAATAGCAGTTGGTGGCTATGTAGCTGGCGATCAAAACCAGAAATCAACAGCCATTTATCAATACGATCAAAACACTAATTCGTGGAATATTATCAGTCACCTGACCATTGCTCGGAGTTCATGCATTGTGGCTGTTACAGACAGAAATGAAATGATTGTTGTTGGTGGATTTGAAAACATTGATACACATACTAATAGGATGGAAATAGCATCTTTCTTGTTATAGTTTAAAAGCTTAGCAATAAGAATTGTGCTTTATTTATATTGATTTTTGTACAAAAGTAGCTATACATTGCCATTTTCATAGTTAGGGTACTTGTATCAGTGCATGCATGCCTAGTTTGCCTAAAGAAACAGTGTCAGCATTATTATTATTATACATCAAAAACCAAAGGTAAACTTGACTTTTAATTTACTCAGTCTTTGTGCATGATTGTCAGTATATCTATCATGAGACTGTTTGGTAGGCCAATCAGCCTGTAGCTTGAATACATTTGCAACACTAGCAGATTAGCTAGCCATTTTGGAATGCCATACACAAATGAGCAATATATGTACATACTTGACTGCATGTAGAAACACACCTGTACTACTTTTGTGGTTGACCAATAATTACAAAAAGGAAGTCAGTTAAGACAAGTTGACTTGACAAAGAAGCCTCATACTGTTCAGTATACTGGGGTATACTGACTACTTGATGAGTCTACAGCTATATATATAGTCACCCGACTGTTAGTGTATCACAAATTTAGTGAAAACCGGCATTGATTCAGAAAAGTCAACTCAGTTATGGCAGACCAACGTCATGTATTTTGTTACCAACATTTCACAATACTCAAGGATCAGGTTCTTGGTCATGGTTCCTATGGAGCTGTCTACAAGGCCAGGTGTGACCAGCTGACCTGTGCAGCTAAAGTTCTACATCCAACCATTGTTGACCCCTATGACCCCGGAACAGGGAAGATTCTACAACGATTTCAGCAAGAGTGTGACTTTCTAAATCACATACGCCATCCTTACATTGTACAATACCTAGGTGTGTGCCAGGACCCAGAGTCTAAGCTACCAGTCCTCTTGATGGAACTCCTGGACAGCAGTTTGACCAAAATGCTTGAAAGCTCCCCACACTCAATTCCCTACCACATCCAAGTGGACCTTTGTAGTGATGTTTCACTTGCAGTTGCTTATCTTCATTCAAATGGAATCATTCATCGTGACTTGTCAGGAAACAACGTGCTGGTCATTGCTGGAAGAAGAGCCAAAGTGACTGATTTTGGAATGTCAAAGATCACAAGGTCTGGACGAACATCATTAACTATGTGTCCAGGCACACTTGTTTACATGTCTCCAGAGTCACTCACGGAACCACCACGTTACACTGAAAAACTGGACGTATTCTCACAAGGTGTGATTATGATTCAGGTCTGTACAAGACAGTTTCCAAATCCTGGACCATCCATTACAATAAAAGATGATCCAGATTCTCCAACTGGTATGAAACAAATCCCAGTTCTCGAACCAGAACGTAGAAAGGAGCACATTGATTTGATCGATCCAACCCATCATTTGCTTCCCATTGCTTTAGATTGCCTGGAGTATAGAGAAAGAGAGAGACCATCAGGTGAAGAGCTTTGTCAGAGGTTAGCATCTATCAAGGAAAGTCAAAAGTACATTGAGAGCAGTCAACACACATCTCCAGTCACGTTTGAGATGAGTAGAATACTACAGCAAGAGCGAGATGAGCTAGCCAGACAAGTTGAAGAGAAAACTAGGGAGATTGCTAACAGAGAAGAGCAATATCAACGAGATATGGCTATAAAAGATCTTGAAAATGAACAGTTTCGAACACAAGTAAGTAAACTAAATAAAAAAGTAGTAGACAACGAACAAGTCATAACACTATTACAAGAGACCAACCAACTGCTTCAAACTCACATCAGGGATCTTCAGAAGTTAAATGATGACCTCTTAGAACAGCAGTCAAAAGAGCTGCCAACACCCACTGAAGCTCAACTTGAGATCAAATGGAGAGATGGAGGGAAGGCACCTTTCAGTGATTATTGCCAGGGTATGGTTGTGGAAGGAAACGTAGCATACTTCACTTCAGGTATGAATGTTTATTCATACGACTCATTGACAGGAAAGTGGAACAATAGTCTACCGGTATGTCCCAACCAGTGGGGTAGTTTAGCTACAGTACAGGGTCTACTCACAATGGTTGGAGGGTGGATTACTAGTGGCTACAACAATGCTACAACAAACAAACTTGTTTCACTAACTAAGGAAGAGAAAGAGGACAAGTGGATTGAAAAGTTTCCACCCATGCCTACAAGTCGTCATGGTACAACAGCCACCACCTACCACAATCATCTCATTGTTGCTGGAGGATCAACATCGATATTTAACTGTGACAGTGTAGATACAGTTGAAGTATTCAATATTGACTCTTCAGTCTGGTCCAAAGCTGCCAGTCTCCCTCATCCACTGGTAAATGGGTCCACTGCAATCTGTGGTGAACATCTTTACATGCTAGGAGGGAATGACAAACAAGATTCTTGTCAATCAGCTTTCTCCTGTTCACTATTAGAACTGCTCCAATCTAGTCATAAACTTACACTGGCAAGAAAACTGTTCAAATCAAGTCAACCAGAAGTGTGGCAGCATATTACCGATACTCCTATGCATCGATCAACATGTGTGGCAGTCCATGGACAATTACTAGCCGTTGGTGGCTATGCAGCTGGCGATCAACCGGATGTGAAAGTAACAGCCGTTTACAAGTACGATCAAAAGAACCAATCTTGGGATGTCATTAGTCACATGAAAACTGCTCGGAATTCATGCTACGTTGCTGTTGTGGACACAAATAAAATGTTAGTAGTTGGTGGATATGGAAAGGATGGACTCACTGATAGTGTCGAGGTAGCATCATATTAGACAAAGTAACAGCTTTGATTATAAATATTTGTCAATTAGCTAGAGCAATAATTATGATTTTGTAAGATGTGTTGTACAGATTGGGTAATATCAGCTCCTACTATGACTGTCCAGTGGTACTCAGTGCAAGTAGATCCACATTGTCCAGTTTATATAGACTCTTTCAATGACCCAGAGTGTGGTAAACCAATGATTGCTGAGAAAGAATGCCTGTTTGATGAGGATAACCCTAGTGTTGCTCATTGCATAGAGGTCTGCATAGCACGAAGTNAAAAAAAAAAAAAAAAAAAAAAAAAAAAAAAAAAAAAAAAAAAAAAAAAAAAAAAAAAAAAAAAAAAAAAAAAAAAAAAAAAAAAAAAAAAAAAAAAAAAAAAAAAAAAAAAAAAAAAAAAAAAAAAAAAAAAAAAAAAAAAAAAAAAAAAAAAAAAAAAAAAAAAAAAAAAAAAAAAAAAAAAAAAAAAAAAAAAAAAAAAAAAAAAAAAAAAAAAAAAAAAAAAAAAAAAAAAAAAAAAAAAAAAAAAAAAAAACAAACAAACAAACAAACGGCAAAAAACACGTAGATTACGTTTGTATCTAACTACTCTTTACCATGTAGTCACAATCTTTAGGTATTCTGCCTGTATGAAAGAAATTCTACTTCCGGGACTCACCAATGCGGAACAGGAATAATTGTTTACGACAATTTCTAGATAAACACATTACACATGCAATAATAGGATTCAAAGTTGATGGTCAGTATATATATATAGTGCTAGAGTTGCTGAATATGGGAAGTATACCAATGCAATTGCACAGATAGGTTGCTGTAAGCAAGCAAACAAACCAACAAACAAAGAAAAAAATTCAATTATAGTTGACAACAAAGGACTTACAACAGGTGGTGAGTCTGGAGATAGACATAAACGAATGAACTTTACACTATCATGTGTAACCACAATAGGCCCTTACATATCATGCACATACTAAGCACACAGGGTGCATGCATACACATATTATGTACACATGCACAGACCACATAGCAAATTCCCTAGTAAGCCACAACTTGAAGGTACCATGCATAGTGGGTCACCTGACTGTGAGTACATGCAACACCTATGTAAGATAGAGACTGAAAACACATTGATATTTAACTGTGACAGTATAGAATCGGTTGAAGTATTCACTGTTGATGCTTTAGTTGGTTCTGAAGCTGCCTGTCTCCCTTATGCATGCATCCACTGGTAAATGGGTCAATGCAGGGTGACTGGATCCGACCCTCATCAGCTCTTGTCAGTCACAGGCTAGGTCAAGAAACTCATTGATTACAAACCAAAAGACACAATAACAGACTCAGAAAGAAAGCTTAAAAGGGCCTGGTGTAACAAAAACAAACATTGTAGTTTCAGTATGTACATGTGTGTTTATGTTGTGTGCAGAAATCTCAAACTATAGGCAAGCATATGCAGTGATGCAAGTAGAGTAAGGGACCAATTAACGGACGCATCAATAATCGGACACATTTACTGACTTGCCTGTATGTGCTGCTGCCTTAATGGTGGTAGCACAAGATAGCCCATGAAAATTTACTCCAGGTTTTGCAAGCTTCAAGCCCAGCCCACTCACAAGTAAGGCTTCAGGACATCAAAAAGGGGTGTGCCCAAAGACTACAGTTTTTGGCCAAAATCATTACACTTCGGACATTAGCTCAACAAGTCCTTGAAACCTATGCTAGAGCTACCAAATCTGGAGATATACAAGTTCAGTATTTCTACTGTTTTTATTCTAAGAGGGAAGCTGGTTGCAAGTAACTTGTGTCTTAAACATAGCCGTCTCGTCATCGAGGTCGAGCAATCAAAATCAGACGCATTTTATGCTATTTTCCCTATTTTTACTACAGAGCTCCCAAGGTTCATGCATTGAAATGAGTGAGATTTTGCATATGTACCATATAAATTCATTATCTTAGTACATAAAAGCAGTAGAGCAGAATGAGTGAGACTCCATTGGCATAATACAAATTTTGAACACTTTTAGGAGTGAGACAGCTTCAAAATGAGTGAGACTCACTCCCAATGAGTGAGACTTGGTAGGTATGTTACTAGATTTAGCCAGCTGCACGGGTACAAAGCAAGTTTTGAGGGGATAAAAATGTCACAAGTAGAGCAGCTTATTGGTGGTTTCTGTTACAATGCATTGATACTTCTAAACTGAAATTGCTTAGGCTTGAAAAAACAATATTACAGATAGTACAAAATATCCTGTGTGATACATGCATGCATTGATAATCTTTCAACAATGTACCTATAATTATGGTAAGTAATGAAAACTAATGTACTTTGTACAAGTAATGCAAACAAGCATGTACTACGAGGGTGAAGCTCAGTGCAAGTTACCCACACATGGGCATTACTCCAGACGGCCAGTGAAGGCTGTAATAACTGTTTTCATAGATACACTGATAGGTTCAAACCACAAGGAGATATCACAAGTCTGATATACTGATCTACATCATCAGTTGGCTACAAAGATAAATTTACAAGGCAACAAAATTTACAGGTCATCAGACACAGCATACCTCAACAAAATTTTACAGAATTAAAACAGAATTTGTTTTAGCGTGGATATTGAGTCGAACCTAGTCTAACTACAGCAGCATCAAGAACATTACTATCAGAACTATATAACCTGCAGTAAGTGGATATCAAGCAGTTTCCAATAAACTTTTGTTATAGAAGTTAACTGTTATAGTATCAAGATCCGCTCATTCAGTAACAATACATACTAAGAGGCAAGTTTAGCTAAAGATGGCATACCAACACAAGTTTCGCTTTCGACATTTCATCATCTTCAAGGATCAGGTTCTTGGTCATGGTTCCTATGGAGCTGTCTACAAGGCCAAGTGTGACCAGCTGACGTGTGCGGCTAAAGTTCTACATCCTACCATTGTTGACCCCTATGACCCTGGAGCAGGGAAGATTCTACAACGATTTCAGCAAGAGTGTGACTTTCTAAATCACATACGCCATCCTCACATTGTACAATACCTAGGTGTATGCCAGGACCCTGAGTCTAAGCTACCAGTCCTCTTGATGGAACTTCTGGATAGCAGTTTGACCAAAATGCTTAAAAACTCCCCACACCCAATTCCCTACCACATCCAAGTGGATCTTTGCAGTGATGTATCAGTTGCAGTTGCTTATCTTCATTCTAATGGAATTATTCATCGTGATTTGTCAGGAAACAACGTACTGGTCGTTGCTGGAAGAAGAGCCAAAGTGACCGATTTTGGAATGTCAGAGCTAGCTACTCGTTCAGAATACTTGACGCCATTGACTATGTGCCCAGGTACACTTGGCTACATGTCTCCTGAGTCACTTAAAGAATCACCACAATACACTGAGAAATTGGATGTGTTTTCACAAGGTGTTATCATGATCCAGGTGTGTACACGACAGTTCCCTGACCCTGCACCAGCAATGAAAGAAGTTAATGATCCACGATCTCCAACAGGCTCTTTGCATATCCCAGTTCTCGAACCAGAACGTAGAAAGAAGCATATTGATTTGATCGATCCGATCAATCCTCTGCTTTCCATTGCTTTAGATTGTTTAAAATATAGAGGGAGAGACAGACCTTCAGCTGAAGAGCTCTGTCAGAGGTTAGCTGTTCTGAAGGAAAGCCAGGAGTACATTGAGATCAGTCAGCAGCTTAGTCCAGTGACTACTGAAGTCAATAGAATACTACAACAAGAACGAGATAAACTTGTAGCACTAATAGAAAAACAAAACACACAGATTTTTAATAGAGATCAACTGATAGAAGAACATCAACAAAATATTACTATTAAAGATCAACAACTTGCTACAAAAAATGAGCAAATAGCCGTGAAAGATCGTCAAATAGCCGAATATCAACAAGAGATAAGAGAAAAAATGTCTTTGAAACATCAACAGATAGTAGCAAAGGATCGTGAAATAGATTTACTTCATGCTCAGCTCTGTGAATTGAAACAGAAATTAGTCAAGTCTCCAGAGACCAACCAACAGCTTCAACGACAAACTAGTGCTTGTAAAAAGCAAAGTAATGACCTCTCACAGCGGCTTCAGCTAAATGTGGTACCAGTACCAAAGCCAAGAAGGACAACGACCACTAATTCAGAAGCTAACTTAACGCTTAAATGGAGTGATGGAGGAAATGCACCATTCAAAGTTTTCAGACAGGGCATGGTTGTTGAAGGAAATGTGGTTTACTTCACTTCAAATACAAATGTGTATTCATTTGACTCATTTACAAGGAAGTGGAATAGTTGCATCAGCTTACCATCCTGTCCACAAACCTGGGGTAGCTTGGCTATAGTAAAAGGTCTCCTTACGATGATTGGTGGGTGGTTGTCTTTTAAAGAGAAATCAACAAACAAGCTTGTTTCACAAAATGGAGTGAATAGTGAGTGGATTGAACAGCTTCCACCTATGCCTACAAGTCGATTCGGGACAACAGCCACAACCTTCCAGAGCAATCTCATTGTTGCAGGGGGCTTAACAAAATTAGACAACAGTAGCACTCTGGATAAAGTTGAAGTTCTCAATACAGACACTTTGGTCTGGTCCACAGCTGCCAGTCTCCCTCACCCACTCAGATATGGATCAGCTACAGTCTGTGGTGACCGTCTCTACATGCTAGGAGGAAATGACAAACACGGTCCTTGCCGATCAGTTTTCATATGCTTGCTTTCAGAACTACATCAAAAACGCACATCAATAAGAAGACATAAATTGAAACAGACATCATTATGGCAATGCATTACTGACACTCCCATGCTTAAATCAACATGTGCAATAGTGCGTGGAGAGTTACTAGCTGTAGGTGGCCGAGATGATTCAGAAACAAAAACAACAGCAGTTTATAAGTATGATCAAAATACCAAATCATGGAATATTATAAGTCACATGAGAACTGCTCGGAGTTCATGCTATGTGGCTGTTATGGATAACAATGAAATGTTAATAGTTAACGGACATGGAATGGATGGAGAGACTGACAACATTGAGATAGCATCATACTAGCATAATTTTATTATACAGTAATCATGAGATTATTTACACACCAATGCAAGCTTATGTTTAAACGATAGCCATAACTATGATAATATAACTATGATTTGTAGAAAAACATTTTTTGTATGCTAATTAAGAAGAAGATAAAAAATATTCTGAAACTTTCATTCTCTGCGACATAAAACATCTTTAGAACAATACAAAGTTCCGAATTTTAATTCCCACTTATGCCTACTTGAACAGCCACTACCTATATCAGTGTCATCTCATCGTTGCAGGAGGTTCAACAACATTAGATAGCACAAATTAAAGCAATATATGGATACACTTGAGGTACTCAATACATACACTTCGAGCTGGTCCACAGCTGCTAGCCTTCTTAGTCCATTAGCATTTGAATCAGCCACAGTCTGTGGTGACCTCCTCTACATGCTAGGAGGGAACAGTACAATTGATCCTTGTCAATCAGCTTTTTCGTGCTTGCTATCAGACTTATAATTTAGTCTTGTGAAATTATAAACAAATTCTCCATTAGATAGTCTAATTTATTTCATGGATCAAGTCATCCACAAGTGTGGCAGAGTATAACCAATATTCCTATGCTTCAGTCAACATGTGCAACAGTCTGTGGACAATTACTAGCCATTGGTGGATATGTAGCTAGCAAATAGCCAGATGTGAATGATGGAATGGACGGCTATACTAAAACTTGGCTTCAATTTGCTTTTCCGCTCTATGTCATTTCACTGGTTGCTGCAATATTTAATATCTGATCCTCAAGGTATAATCTTTGGGAATTTTAATTCAAAAATAAATTGTACATTGTAAAGATGCTCATCCTGATAAAAAAACTTTCGTTATTCAACCAACAAACTTTGGGATCTAAAGATTTGCAACAACTATACCTAAACATGTTATAAATAGTATAATCAATAGTTATTGTAACAGTATTATAATTGCTTTCAATTAGACTATAATTATGATCATTACCAATTACACTGACTGTGATAACCATTACAGTAAATTGTTATTCAGTAAAGTCTATTAGAGCATAAAATTATAGTACATGTATTATGATGGAATGCACAGGTCAAACATACAGGCAGAAGTCTATAAATTAAGGCAAAATTCAGTCTGAATCGCATTTAGTTGTCCAACTAAAGTCAAGAAAAATACAATGGGGAGATCTAGACATACAACTGTCATTGTAGCATTAAGTCTACTGCTACTCCTAAGCTACATTGAGGCTCAAAGTACTATACATGTGATACAGAGTGAGGAGCAATGCTCTCCTCATCAAATGTGTTACACCTTGGAAGGTCTTGCCAATTTCAGTCAGACTGATAATGGCAATTTTTCAATGAACACAACTCTACTCTTTTCACATGGAACTCACTTAATTGGCAACAATATTGGATCCACAAGGAGGCTCACAATTCAAGGCATTCAGCAATTAAATCTCTTTACGTTTAGTAACAATTTTGAAGAAAAACTACCGAGATGCTTGATACAATGCAGTTCACCATTCAGCTTTGAATTTAGGAATATAACTAAGCTGGCAATGTCTGGAATAACCCTTGACAAATGTGGTAGTCTTCACAAGTTTCACCTATTATTGAATAACTTTAATATGTCATTGACTCTTCTCGTGAAAAACGTTGTGAGCTTTATTGCAGAAAACGTGGGCATCATTAACACAAAAGGATTGGGACTCTTCATTGGAAATGTCCACCCACACCTTTCACTATCCAAAATGAATCTTTCAAACAATGAAGTAAATTGCTATATACTACAATCATTTCATGAAAAGAAAACTACAAATCTCAACTATTCCATCGCAGATTCTACATTTGCATACGGAAATATTACAAAGAATCCATACTCGGTAATTATTGGCAGCAGTGGCCTCAGAATTGAAATAACTGAAAGTGGAACAATGCAATTCATAAACAATACACATCATGAAAACATTGGGCACTTTGGAAATTTTTATTTGAAACTTATACGAGGCACAGCAATGAGTGTTTCAATAAAACAGCTTACTTCAGCCTATGCGGGTTTAAGTTCATATACAGGTATAGCCTTAAAGTGTAAGCCAAATGATACAAGCTCACGGGTAGAGATCACTAATAGTACTTTCAACAATTCTTGCATAAAATTTTGGGGAACGTATACAATATTGAAAAACGTAACAATAAGAAATTGTAACTCTATTGGTCTTTACTTCCACAAAACAAACTGTACTATTTTTGGAAACATGAATATCATCGAAAAAATTGGCAAGTTCAGATACACAATAATGTCAAAAGAATCAACTATTAAAATTTTGGAGCAACTACAGGTACAAAACAATTTTGCTGGAGCAAAGCTCAAAAGGAGTACACTAATATTTGGGGTGTACAGCAAAGTACACTTAATTAACAACACAGCAATATCACCCTACTCCTATTATGCAGATGGCTCTGTAATCCTTGCTGAAGATTCTGACATCATTGTTCTTAATGGTTCTTATATTAAATTTCGAAACAATACTTCAAAACTTGGTGGAGCAATAACACTAGTAAACTCAACGATTAAAATACTAGATAGCTATGCTAATCTACACTTTATAAAAAATACTGGTACAAATGGTGGTGCCGTTGCCATGTATGATGGATCACAGATATTGGTTCAAGGTAGCAAACACAATATTTTGAGGTTCATTGGAAACAGGGCTACTCAAACAGGAGGAGCAATTTATGTAAACACACCCAGTTACCTTGTAAGGAATCGACGTTCAATGATCGAATTCATTAAACTCGAAACAATAACTAGACAATGCCCAATTATTGAGTATAGAAACAATACTGCGAAACTTTCTGGCGATAGTGTATATGGAGGTTGGCTAAAAATTCGAAAATACAAAAATAGACCTAATTGTCAATTAATACACTCAAAAAACAAGAACTATAGTTTACTATCTTCAGACCCAATTAGAGTCTGCATTTGCAGTAACAATTCACTGCCAAACTGCTCCATTGTTGAACACAATGTTGAGATATTTCCTAGAAAGAAATTTAAAATCAAAGCTGTTGCTGTAGGTTGGGAGTTTGGGACAGTTCCCTCAACAGTTCATGCAAGAATTGAAGATAATAGAAGGAAAATTACAAAACTTAAAGTTGGCCAGGATGTCAAAAGTGTTGGTCGCCATTGCACTAACTTAACTTACAAAGTGTACTCATCAAATAAAAAGGAACGATTGCAATTGTTAGTGGAAAACGAAAACATACCTGATGATATTCCCAAAAGTACACTACTGAGACATAACCTGGTAATAAATATTTCTATGAAGGAATGTCCACCAGGATTTCTTCTCAACAATACTTGTACATGTCATCACTTTCTCATTGAAAACAATATCAAGTGTAATATGGAACTATACAAAGTTGAACGAAATGGACAAGTGTGGATAAAAGGAAGCATAATACAAACACATAACATTATTATTTCCAAGTATTGCCCACAAAAATACTGTAAAAGCAGTGACAAATTGAAACAGCTAGATTTAGACTATCCAGACAGTCAGTGTGCATCAGGTCGATCTGGTACTCTGTGTGGTGCTTGTTCACCAGGTTTGAGTCAAGTTTTTGGAACTTTAAACTGTAAGGAATGTTCAAGCCTTTGGGTACTTCTTATTGTGCCTGTTTTCATAGTTGCTGGAGTAGCTCTAGTGGTGTTCATAATGGTACTAAACTTGACTGTTACAGTTGGAACGATCAATGGACTTATTCTTTATGCCAATATCGTACGAGCTAACCAAGATATTTTCTTTATGCATGAACTATCTAACTCTTTTTTCAGCTGGTTCATAGCTTGGATCAACCTGGATTTTGGCATTGAAATCTGCTTTTATGATAGAATGGATGCCTATGCTAAAACATGGCTACAATTCCTCTTCCCACTCTACATCTGGTTCATAGTAATTGCCATGATAGTATCAAGTTATCGCTTTGACAGGATNATTTACAGTAATGTAAACCATACTCCCTTCCACAACCATGCCCTGCCTGTAACTTTCGAAAGGTGCCTTATCTCCAAATCTCTTCCACTTGAACCTGAGCTGACCAATATTTATATCTTCTATTGGTCATGGTGTTATGGGTGGCTGTGGTTGATCTTTTTTCTTTTGAAGATCTTTGATCTTCCTTTCCAACCGTCTATTGCTGTCTTGAAATAATGCTGTGATTTGTTCATTGTCTTTCAGTTTCTGATTGAGTTCACAGATTTGTGCTCGAAGCTGTTCATTTTCACGATCCTTTGCAGCTAATTTTTCATTTCTTGCTGACAGATCAAGAGATATTGCTCTAATATTTTGCTGTTTCGTAGTAATTTGCTCATCTTTGAAAGTAATTTTTCTGATTGATTGTGTAGTTTGTTTGGCTAGATTGTTTTGTTCTACTTGTAGTATTTCATTAGGTGATGAAGTTGTGTGTTTTCTGCTCTCTGTGTACTCATAGTTTTCCTTCAGAGCTGTTAGCCTCTTACAGACCTCTTCAGCTGTTGGTCTGTCTTTTGCTCTGTACTCAAGACAACTCAAGGTAATGTGAAGCAGAGGATGGGTTGGATCGATCATATCTATGTGCTTCTTTCTACGTTCTGGTTCAAGAACTGGGACTTGTACTGTTCCCGTTGGAGATTTTGGATCATTCTTTTGTTTCATTGGAGGTCCAGGGTCAGGAAATTGTCGTGTGCACACTTGAATCATAATCACGCCTTGTGAGAACACATCCAACTTCTCTGTGTATCGTGGTGGCTCCATGAGGGACTCTGGAGACATATAATAAGATGTGCCTGGACTCTTTGTCAGTGGTGTACATCTAGACATAATGATCTTGGACATTCCAAAATCAGTCACTTTGGCTCTTCTTCCAGCGATGACCAGCACGTTATTTCCTGACAAGTCACGATGAATGATTCCATTGGAATGAAGATAAGCCACTGCAAGTGAAACATCACTGCAAAGGTCCACTTGGATGTGGTAGGGAATTGGGTGTGGGGAGCTTTCAAGCATTTTGGTCAAACTGCTGTCCAGGAGTTCCATCAAGAGGACTGGTAGCTTAGACTCNAGAGCCTCTGAGCAAATTTGAAGGTTTCATTTTGTTTGACTAGATTTTTATAGTGACCAACATTTTGTATTGTGTCTATGGGACATTCGGCCCATTCCTACTATACGTACTACCGTACGTATGATAGAAGGAGCGGAGAAGAAGAAAAGACAACAAAGAGAGCTGTTTGAGAGAGAGAGAGAGAGAGAGAGAGAGAGAGAGAGAGAGAGAGAGAGAAAAAAGACAAACTCTACTATTACTAGGTATGTGTGTGTGCATGGAATTAACAAGTAGAGAATGTGCCAACTAAGGTTAGTAGTATCCGGAAAGGAAAATCAGCATTCTAGTACACAGGAATTAATCTTACTGCTCATTTCAAATTCATTAGGCAATTATGAGCATGATACTCACCAAGTAATGACTACCCATCTTAGCCACCACAACACATAGTGGACTGACAAGTTCTCCTTGCAACAAACAAACATGTAAGGAAGCAAAGGAATACGTATACAAACAACTAAATTTATAGTTGTTTGTCCTAAAAAGCCAATTATAATTATATAGCAACAAATTTATTTATCGTTCTGAGAAATTTGAAAAAATGGATAAGTTTGAGAAACGCATACATCCAGTACTCATGCACAGTATATCCATCCAAGAGGAAAATATAAATGATAGTAATGAAATAAAGATCTTATCAACAAACAAACATTACAAACAATCCCAAACCTAAAGGAACCCTCCCAATGCCTGCTCAGGCAAGTATCTTACATTAGAAAGTACACAATGGAAATGTAACTGAGACATGGATATTTATATTGTACTAATGGACCATCAGTGCCATTCCTGTGCACCCAGTATATACTACCGTATACTGGTACATCTGTATTCACATACGTACCACAGTATATATCCATTGGGAAAGGGACAGTACTGACCCACCACTTACTAGTCCTCATACTGTTGTACATGCTCGATCTTGGTTTACGATGAAAGATTTTGTGCGAGTGATGGAAACTGTGTGTGTGTGTGTGTGTGTGTGTAAAATAAATCTATGTGGTACATAAAATTAATTATGTTTACATTTCCAGCATGAAGTGAGCTGTTAATAATATATATAGATGGTTTATATAAACATTGAGTTGCTTTGTGTGTGCTAATAGCAGCAGCATATCATCTTCCATCCAACACGAGTTGTCTCTCTGATTCTCAGCTCATTGAACACACTATCAAGACACTCTAGTCTCTCAGTCACAGAAGAACTGTATGCACACACGAGATCAGTCAACACAAATTTAAGGGAGTTATTTTAGGATACTTTGAGTAGCACAAGCATCATTAATTATTGCAAGAAAACTAACGGATATTATCATACAATAATATTATTGCTAGGTAGTGGTGGTTTTAGAGTGACTTAGAGTTTGGCTGAGAGTTTTGTGATCTTTGAGACATCGTAGGCCATTTGGATGTCTGCAATGACTGCATTGGGCATTGCTTCTCTCTGTGTGTGTGTGTGTGTGTGTGTGTGTGTGTGTGTGTGTGTGTGTGTGTNTGAAATGGTAATAGCTATAATAGATGAGAGACTGACAACATTGATTATATTACATGTAGATGCTTGTTTAATGCTGTTGTTATAAATGTCACAACTCACTGTAGATGTTGCATGATGTCCTCTCTGTGCACCAGATCAGGTATCCACTGAACCATCACAGTGTGATTAGACTATATAATTTTTATATACACAAACATATGTGACATGATAAAAAACAAACAAACAAACAAACAAACAAACAAACAAAAAAAACATACATGTGCAGTAACAAAAAATTGCTCTCTATACACTACTTACTACCATTTTAATTAAGGTAAATGGCTAATGTTTGATCACTGAATTGATGGAAACTTTGCGAGAATTTATTTCGATAATATTGGTAAGTAATTTTCCAAATTACAAAAGTTAAAGGAACTGTGTCACTATATAAGCGGTGTTTTGTTGCTAAAAATAAAAATAATGACGTTTTGTGACGTTTTTTGTTGATACGCGGGTACCACGTCCGGGAACGTTTGCATACTACTCCGTGTATTGCGCATTTTGCTTTTACTCGCGTAATAGTACTACGTGGTCAGCTGTTATTACAAGCCTAAGTAGCTCCCATAATGCGCACTTAATACTGTAAGGTTTCTGTTTACAACCCATTTATAGTAACAAAACACCGCTTATATAGTGACACAGTTCCTTTAAATCCATCAGCAGTGAATCTGGCAAAAATAATTTCTATATGTCAGTGAATCGGCAAACCTAGCATGCATGGCTTGAATATAGTTTAGTCTTATATCACCATGTAAGTTGTGTGTGTAATAATCCCTGTAAACCATGGTTTCACTCCAAAAACCGGCTGGCACAAAAAATGCGCCACATGGGTATTTGGCGGTTTAGTGTGCAAAATTACAGTAATTAAACGGTCAACCATGCAACTGTGGATTCCTGTGGATCATTTCTCACCCGACATAATTTTTTTAAAAAATGATAAATATAAAATGCAGACTTACGTAGTCTTGTTGTTGCCTACCAAGCTTCAATGAGAAGTGTATCATGAACACCACAATGATACAGAGGTAGATGAGGGAGAAGAAGGTGTGGATCCATAATACACCAGAACTACATGTAGAAACACATTTTATAAATAAGTTAAAGTAAGAGAATCAATCAAAAGAACTGCTTATACTTACGTAGAGGGAATGTTAGATACAGTTGTCTTTGGAAAACCTTCATCAGCTAGAATTAAACAAAAGTAGATAAATATAAAGTATGGATGGGAATCACAATAAATTACATCAGGAATTACATCTACAAAATGAACCATGCGTGCATGTGTTCCCAGAGTGTATACATAAAAACTATATTCACAGCAACTTCACAAATATAATGGCAACTACTATCTGAACTTTTTGTAAAAATTTCACTAATAGTAGAAGAATCTGCAAAAACTGGTATGTACAACAATAGCATCCATACCTAAGTTCCCAGTGAGGTAGTTAATGGGTAGTATTATTCCCACAGAGAGTACAGTGAAGACACACAGCAGCACAATGATATATCTGAGGAGAGAGAGATAAACGCTGGCATCAGGACCACAGCGATGTTGGATGTCACTGTTCTTGAGACGATAGAAGAAATTGACAATCCATGTGTACCAATGCTGCAATATGTGAGTGAGATACTACAATAAATGCACACCACAAAGATTGGTCAGGTCCACCTGCTAAACTATATCTGATTGCTAAGTACACATAGATAATCGATAGTTTTGTTCTAAATAAAACACATCATGTTAGGCCCAGCATTATTGGCATGTATCTTCTGAGTCAATAGTAAGAAGGAGTATGATTTTGATTAAGCCTTAATGCAGTATATTACAATCACATACATAGTAAAGAGATAAGTTTATCAGCTCAGCAAGGCACACACTACTCGTATATACCAGTACTGCCATATACTTATACCTCCTCTGGTATTATTGTAAGATTAAATCTTATTTTGTGGGATAGAAAATTAAGCCAATACATGCTGGTATCACACAATACAGGTGGTACCTTGTCTTCATAGAGGAGAGTGGAGTAACTGTGAGTTCTCTTGTCTTCTTTCACCAGCTCATCTTTTTTACGATTGTATAGAGCAGTAATCCATCTGATAGGTATGTGTGTGTGTGTGAGTGTGTGTGTGTGTGTGTGTGTGTGTGTGTGTGTGTGTGTGTGTGTATGTGAG
>CAXIPT010000006.1:1296564-1324942 GCA_964030475.1 Tethya wilhelma | reverse complement strand
ATTATTATTATTATTATTATTATTTGAAAAACACGCCACAAACAGGCGCAAAGGGGGAAAGGGGGAACAAGACACATAATAAATTAAGTAATAGAAGACTTCATAATTCTCGATCTAGTTCTTCGCGCAATAGGTAACCAAATATCATCAGTGCCTTCATCTGTACTCCCAATTTCGAGGCCAGGTACACCATCCTTCCACTCCAATACGACAGAAGCACACTTGCTAGCTGGAATTGCATCAACTTCCTCATCACTTTCACTTGCAGGTCTGATACCATGCTGGGAAGAGATCTTAATAGGTGACCACGTAACAGAATTAACCATCATTTGCCTCGCAACAGAGACCTGGGTTATCCTCATCCACTTCATGGTAGTACACATCATAGCTTTTATCATCAAAACATGATTGATCAAGGCTAACTTTTGTAGCAGGAACCATCTCTGGCTCGATCATCACAATATGAGTGTCAGCAGAAAGAGGTTTCTCCTGTGATGGTGAACTACTGGTAGCTGACGGAAGAGGGTCTGGTAGAAGATGGTTTGAAGTCAGCTCAGAGGTACCAGCAATAAGAGTAGTAAGAGGTACATCATCGTTCACAACAGACACAGAATGGTGGTAGGCATTAACTGGAAATTCAGTGTCATTTCTCTGCTGGTTTTGCACAGCTTCAGCACCAACATGAGAGACAGAATTGGGTAGCATAGAAAGGTTAGGACTAGTAGCAATCTTCCGTCGTCTTCTTCTATTTCTCTTACGTTTAGGTGGAGCTTTAGCCACACAATTGGAAACTGTAGGCCAGAAAAAGCTCACACTGATGCCACTATTAGACTTTCTCAGATCCCAGCCCGCGTCACGGAGGTGTAAGTTGGCTTCTTGCAAAGTAGCAAGAACTGGGAGAGGGAAACCCAGACTGTGTAAACCAGAACGATCACCTTCAACAATGACAACTGAGATTGGCTTAGTGGCCATTTTTTTTTTTTTTATACGATGTCATACAGCAATACAAATGACAAGTGTGACTTTAGCAACTCTAAAGGAAAACAATTTTGTTTCAAATTGGCAACTTCAATACCATACTGACAGTATTTACAACTATGGTGGTGCCTTTTATGTCAGTAGTTCTTCAGTGATATCAGTGATTGTGAGTTTAGAAACAACAGAGCCTACTTTAGTGGTGGAGCTATTTATGGAACACAATCCAACATCACAATTGAGAGATCAGTGTTTGCCCACAATGTTGTCTCTAATTCAATTGGAGGAGGGGCCATTTATATGTACAAGAACAGAGGAGGGTGTATCTAAATTTGTGTTTCTTATATAACATCTTATCAGGGGCATACAGTTTCCCGGAACCCTTCCCCGTTGAGTTAAGGTCAGCCAGCAACTACAATACTAGATCCACACACCAATTGCAGCTAGCAGTTCCATCAGCCAAGACGTCAGCACATTTGAACTCCTACTTTTGTTCAATACCTAAGATGTGGAATTCGCTACCTGAAGAGGTCGTCATGTCAACCAACATTGAACATTTTAAAAGAAAACTTTTAAAACACATGAAACAAACTAGTGAGACTGGTATTTAACTATTATTAATAATTATTACGTTTATTCAAGCTTATAGCGACATTTTTTGTTGTTAGTGTTGTCGTTGTATTCAGTACGTAATTCTAGCTGTTTTGTTTTGTACTGGGTACATGCTTGTATTAGCTATATCAGTGCTATTCATGGTATCCTGGCAGACTGTGTTCTGCTAAATTATTATAAATAAAAAAAAAAAAATTAAAAAAAAAAACAACAATAGATATAGAGGCTCAACAACTTCAAAATTGGTGATCAATAGTTCTACATTCACCCATAACACAGCTGGGAGTTATCATACGTACGGTAGTACGTATAGTAGGAATGGGCCCAATGTCCCATAGACACAATACAAAATGTTTACGATCATAAAAATCCAGCAANCACTTTATAAAAAATACTGGTACAAATGGTGGTGCCGTTGCCATGTATGATGGATCACAGATATTGGTTCAAGGTAGCAAACACAATATTTTGAGGTTCATTGGAAACAGGGCTACTCAAACAGGAGGAGCAATTTATGTAAACACACCCAGTTACCTTGTAAGGAATCGACGTTCAATGATCGAATTCATTAAACTCGAAACAATAACTAGACAATGCCCAATTATTGAGTATAGAAA
Organism: Tethya wilhelma; assembly: GCA_964030475.1. Lineage (NCBI taxonomy): Eukaryota > Metazoa > Porifera > Demospongiae > Tethyida > Tethyidae > Tethya > Tethya wilhelma. Next base: position 1,322,738 of record CAXIPT010000006.1, on the reverse strand, counting down.
CAATACTGCGAAACTTTCTGGCGATAGTGTATATGGAGGTTGGCTAAAAATTCGAAAATACAAAAATAGACCTAATTGTCAATTAATACACTCAAAAAACAAGAACTATAGTTTACTATCTTCAGACCCAATTAGAGTCTGCATTTGCAGTAACAATTCACTGCCAAACTGCTCCATTGTTGAACACAATGTTGAGATATTTCCTAGAAAGAAATTTAAAATCAAAGCTGTTGCTGTAGGTTGGGAGTTTGGGACAGTTCCCTCAACAGTTCATGCAAGAATTGAAGATAATAGAAGGAAAATTACAAAACTTAAAGTTGGCCAGGATGTCAAAAGTGTTGGTCGCCATTGCACTAACTTAACTTACAAAGTGTACTCATCAAATAAAAAGGAACGATTGCAATTGTTGGTGGAAAACGAAAACATACCTGATGATATTCCCAAAAGTACACTACTGAGACATAACCTGGTAATAAATATTTCTATGAAGGAATGTCCACCAGGATTTCTTCTCAACAATACTTGTACATGTCATCACTTTCTCATTGAAAACAATATCAAGTGTAATATGGAACTATACAAAGTTGAACGAAATGGACAAGTGTGGATAAAAGGAAGCATAATACAAACACATAACATTATTATTTCCAAGTATTGCCCACAAAAATACTGTAAAAGCAGTGACAAATTGAAACAGCTAGATTTAGACTATCCAAACAGTCAGTGTGCATCTAATCGGTCAGGCACACTATGTGGAAGTTGTTCACCAGGTTTGAGTCAAGTATTTGGAACTTCAAACTGTAAAAAATGTTCAAGCCTTTGGGTACTTCTCATTGTGCCAGTTTTCATAGTTGCTGGAGTAGCTCTAGTGGTGTTCATAATGGTACTAAACTTGACTGTTACTGTTGGAACTATCAATGGACTCATTCTTTATGCCAACATAATACGAGCTAACCAAGATATTTTTTTCCCTCCAGATATATCTAATTCATTTCTCAGTTGGTACATAGCTTGGATTAACCTGGACTTTGGTACTGAAGCTTGCTTTTTTGATGGAATGGATGCTTATGTTAAAACATGGCTACAATTCCTATTTCCACTCTATATTTGGTTTATTGTGATTGCTATTATTGTGTTAAGCTCTCGTTTTGATAGAATTGCAAAATTATGTGGGAAAAATGCTGTTCCAGTTTTGGCTACTTTATATCTACTATCATATGCAAAGGTTCTTCGAGTTATAATCACAGTCTTACAGTCAACAACCCTTTTACACAGTGATGGACACACTACAGCAGTGTGGACTTATGACGGCAATGTGGACTACCTGGAAGGAAAGCACATCTCTCTCTTCACAGCAGCTCTCCTTCTTCTTCTCTTCCTCTCACTTCCCTACACAGCCATCCTCCTCACAATACAGTGGCTACAAAAATGGAGTGAACATTGTCTCTTGTTCTGGGTGAACAGGCTGAAACCTCTCTTTGATGCTTACACTGGCCCTTACAAAGACAACCATCGCTACTGGACAGGACTACTGCTGCTGGTTAGAGCCCTTTTATTCGTAATATTTGCTCTTAATGTATCCAATGATCCTTCTGTCAACCTTTTAGCGATTGTAATTGTACTTGGTTTAACTATTTCCATTCCATTTGTAACTGGCAAGGTGTACAAATCACAGCTAGTGAATATAATTGAACACTCTTTTCTGTTTAACATCACCATATTAGCAGGAGTAATGCAATATCAGATACACTCTACATCCACAATCTCCAAATGGCCCACGACCCTATCAGCAAGTGTAGCATTCATTACATTTATTGCTATTGTGTTTAAACATTTAATTCAGAAGATCATGGCTATAAAGAAGATAAGTTCAATCTGGACATACATTGTGGAAATGATAAAATCAAAGGGGATAAGACACCAAGCCCTAGTGAATGCAAATGAAACTCAAAAAGAAGATTCAGAAAAACATGAGCTTCAAACAGTGACATCTACATTTGTACAGCTACGAGAACCACTGCTGGATGATTAAAGCAAATCCTATACAAAAAGGAGTGTATACACTAACATAAATAAGCAACTATTTACCTGTATAGTATAATAACACTTTCAAAATACATGCGACTATAATTTATATGCGTGTTTATTGAACATTTTTTTCAATAGAGCCATACACTTGATAGTTACGTGATTATTTTTCAAGAGACTCAATGAGTGATTCATATTCAGAACAATGATTCAACTTCAAGTAATGAACACAGATTAATGATGGGTTTGCATTAGAGCACTCAGCTAATATTACCATAACACTATAATAATAGCTAGTGTAAAACTGAAATATGAATGGCTTTCTCTTACTTACATGAAGACAATTGGAATGGATCACTGAATAGGATTGCTTCAAACATAGTACCTATCATACATTACTTTATACTATAAGCAGATAGACAACGCCATAATGCATATTGCTTAAAAATAATTAGTAAAAACTATCACTTAATTAGCTGACAAAAGAAAAAAAGTTTTGATATCTAGCTAGCTGAGCTCAAGATATATTCTTTGGGAATTTTAGTTCTAACAAAATATTGCATACTCACAAAAACAGGTCATTGATTATCTAAAAAATTGCAGACTTTAGGACTCCACATGTAAAGACCATAGTTGCTGCGATTTCATTGGTCAAATACTGTAAAAGTGTATGGAAATTCTCTTAATTGTGAGGAAAATATATTTCGTAGATTTACTCAAACTTTAAGCATATGTTTTCATGAATTTAAAATTAATTTTGTCTTGCTTGCAACTGTCACATTAAAAATTAATATAGAACCAGCGACAGAGGTGATCATGCAATGCAAATGAAGCTGTTGTGACAGAAATTGACCTATGAATCCCACTGTTGATGGGTGATTCTTAAAATACTAACACACAGGAAGTACCTTGATTGATTCTGGAATATTAACTGAGCAAGACACATGCAGCTCTCACTAAATAATATTTTAACTTTGAATGAAACATAACAAAACTAAACAAAAATTTCAACTATAAACAGCTAGTGATCCATCAGTCATGTGTGCGTGCGTGTGTCTGTGTGTGTGCAAATTAATGTTTAGAATTAATCTTTACTTCAAATATTTTAACAATATAGTAACTGGCCATGTAACTTTGCAGACTGAAACTAAAAACATTTTGGTCTGTAATCAATTTATCCATACATTTGTGTGGGAAACTAAGAAAACTCTCAATATCTGCATGAGCCTGAAACAGTAATCTGCAGGAATTTCAACCCACACCTTTATAATTATAATCATAGTGTCTAAAAACAAGTGGTATAAATTATATTGTATGTATGCTGTGCTCAAAACTATAAACTTTGGGACTTAATAACTACACAAACGTTATACACAATAATTATCATAACAGTATTTGCATTGTCAACAGACAAAAGATTCACAAGTTATAAAATAGTAGGTCAATACAAGTTGCATGCATAAGTCTTCGAAGTTACAGCTACATTCAGTCTGACTTATCCAACCATTAATGTCAAGAGAAATACTATGGGAACATTCATATATACTGTCATGGCAGCAAGCCTACTAGTTCTCTTTGCGATTCAATTTTGCATTGTAGAAGGAAGTGCAAGTACAATTTACGTGGTACAGAGTGAGCAGCAATGCTCTCCTCATCAAATGTGCTTCACACTGGAAGGTCTAGCAAATTTCAGTCAGGCTGCTGATAGCAATTTCTCAATGAACACAACTCTTAGACTACTCTTTTCACATGGAACCCACATCATTGGCAACAATATTGGATCCACTAGAAGGCTTACAATTCAAGGCATTTACCAATTAAATCTTTCTACTTTAAGAAATGAAACTGAAAGTAATAAATCAACAAGATGCTTAATACAATGCAGTACACCTTTCAGTTTTGAATTTAGGAACATAACTAGGCTGAATATATCGGATATAACTTTTGACAAATGTGGCAGTCCTCACAACTTCACAAGATCTATTACATACAACATGACTCTTGTGATAAATAACGTTGTAACCTTTGTTGCAGAAAATCTGAGCATAATTAACACTAAAGGATTGGGACTTTTCATTGAAAACGTCCACCCACACCTTTCACTGTCCAAAATGAACCTTTCAAACAATGAAGTAAATTGTTATATACTACAATCATCTGGTAAAGGAACAGTTAAAAGCCTCAATTATTCCATTACAGGCTCGACATTTGAGTATGGAAACAATACAAAGAGTAAGTACTACACTGGTACTGGATACAACAAAAGAGAAACTGTTTCAAGCAGTGGCCTTGAAATAAAGATAACTGACACTGGGACACTGCAATTAATAAAAAACACTCATCACGAAAACATAGGATTATCTAGAAACTTATACTTGGACTTGAGAGGTGCTATAGAAGTTGTAATCAATCAGCTGACTTCAACATATGCAAATAGTAGATCAAAAGGTGATCTTTTTTTAAAATTCTCGCGAGGCTCATATGCAGAGATCACTAATAGTGCCTTCAGTAATTCTTGTGTTACGGCAGCTTTTGGGACATACATAATACTGGAAAATGTAACAATACATGGAAGTGGCTGCAATACTGGAATTAAATTCTATAAAACAAATCATCTAACTCTTCGAAATGTAAACATCTCAGAAATAATTGGAATGTATATAATACAAGTAACACAAGAATCAAAAATTTATATTCAGGATCAAGTACATATACAAAACAATATTGGTACAGTAAAGCTTGAATCAAGCAAAATAACATTTGATGTGGATAGCAAAGCCTACATTATAAACAACACTGTAACATCAGCCAAGTCCAACTATGGCTCAGTAATTTATGCTGAAAATTCTGGGGTTTTTGTTGCTAACCGCGCTTATGTTAAATTTCAAAACAATACTTCAACACTTGGTGGAGCAATAACACTTGTAGACTCAGGAATTAGAATGCTAGATGATATTGCTACATTGCTCTTCATACAAAATACTGGTACAAATGGTGGTGCCATTGCCATGTATGATGGTTCACAGATATCGGTGCTTGGTAGCAGACACAATGTTATGAGGTTTATAGGAAACAAGGCTACTGAAACAGGAGGTGCAATTTATGTAGACACATCCAGTTACCTTGTAAAGAGAAAACGTAATATGATATCTTTCATTAAGCTTGAAACACTTACTGAACAATGCCCAATTCTTGAGTATACTAACAATACAGCTCAACTTTCTGGTGATAGTGTATATGGAGGTTGGCTGACAAAAAAGTTAGATAGTGTGGGTCTTGGTTGTCAATTGATAGACACAAATAACACAAACTATAGTTTGTTATCATCAGACCCCATTCGAGTCTGCATGTGTAACAATTCAGTACCAGACTGCTCCATTGTTGAACACACCATTGAACTCTATCCAGGAGAGAAATTTGAAGTCAAAGCAGTTGCTGTAGGATGGGAGTTTGGTACAGTTCCTTCAATAGTTCATGCAAAATTTGAATACAACCTTAACAAAACGGCAAAACTTGAGGTTGGCCAGTACATCCAAAATGTTGATCGACAATGTGCTAATTTAAGCTACAAACTCTACTCACCAAATAACAAGGAAAGGTTGCAATTATTGGTAGAAAACAAAAAAGTACCTGAACATATCCTCAAAAGTAAACTACTGAGGAAAACTTTGGTACTAAATATCTCTATGAAGGCATGCCCACCAGGATTTTCTCTCAATGATACATTAAACAGTTGTACATGTCATCCCTTCCTCACCGACAACAATATCAAGTGCAATATGGAACTTTTCAAAGTTGAACGTACAGGACAAGTGTGGATGAGAGCAAGCACAATACAAACAGAAAAAATTACAATTTCAAAATACTGTACACAGAATTACTGCAAAAATAAAACAATTTGATTCAGCTTGATTTAGACTATCCAGACAGTCAGTGTGCATTAAGTCGATCAGGCACACTATGTGGAAGTTGCCTATCAGGTTTGAGTCAATTATTTGGAACTCCAAACTGCAAAAAATGTTCAAGCCTTTGGGTACTTCTTATTGTGCCAGTTTTCATAGTTGCTGGAGTAGCTCTAGTGGTGTTCATAATGGTACTAAACTTGACTGTTGCTGTTGGAACTATCAACGGACTCATTCTTTATGCCAACATTTTAAGAGCTAACCAAGATATTTTCTTTCCTCCTGAAATGTCCAACTTCTTTCTCAGTGTGTTCATAGCTTGGATCAACCTTGACTTTGGCATTGAAGCTTGCTTTTATGACGGAATGGATGCCTATGTTAAAACGTGGGTACAATTTCTTTTTCCACTGTATATCTGGTTCATAGTGATTACCATCATTGTGTTAAGTCAACGGTTTGACAGGGTTGCAAAATTGTGTGGAAAAAATGCAGTTCCAGTTCTGGCTACTTTATTCTTATTATCATATGCAAAGATTCTTCGAGTTATAATCACAGTCTTACAGCCAACAACCCTTTCACACAGTGATGGACACTCTACAGCAGTGTGGACTTATGATGGCAATGTGGACTACCTCAAAGGAAAGCACATCCCTCTCTTCATAGCAGCTCTCCTTCTTCTTCTCTTCCTCTCACTTCCCTACACAGCCATCCTCCTCACAATACAGTGGCTACAAAAATGGAGTGAACATCGTCTCTTGTTCTGGGTGAACAGGCTGAAACCTCTCTTTGACGCTTACACTGGTCCTTACAAAGACAACCATCGCTACTGGACTGGACTACTGCTGCTAGTTAGAGCCCTTTTATTCGTAATAGTTGCTCTCAATGTGTCTAACAACCCTTCTGTCAACCTTTTAGCGATTGTAATTGTACTTGGTTTAACTATTTCCATTCCATTTGTAACTGGCAAAGTGTACAAATCACAGCTAGTGAATATAATTGAACATTCTTTTCTGTTCAATATCACCATATTAGCAGGAGTAATGCTGTATCATATTCACTCTATATCCACCAATTCCAAATGGCCCACGACCCTATCAACAAGTGTAGCATTCATTACATTTCTTGCTATTGTGTTAAAACATACAATTCAAAACATCAGAGATTCAAGGCGGATGAGTTCAATCTGCACACGTATTGTGGAAATGATAAAATCAAGGGGAATGAGACACCGACCTGTAGTGAATGAAAATGAAACTCAGAAAGAAGATTCAGAAAATCATGAGCCTCAACCAGTGACAACTACAACATTTGTACAGCTACGAGAACCACTGCTGGATGACTAAAGCAAAAAGGAGCATATACACTAACACAACACTACTACTATTTACCTGTCTATGTTAAATATTATATAACTTTTAAAATACAACAATAATTCATAATTATGTGTGTTTATTTTTTAAATAGAATAATTCAACGATAATTTTTCAAGAGACTCAATGAGTCACGGATTGTATCATACGTACGGTATTACGTATAGTAGGAATGGGCCGACTGTTCCATAGACACAATACAAAATATGTATCACCATAAAAATCTATCAAAACAAAGTTAAGCCTTCAAACTCGCTCAAAGACTCTCCACAACATATTACCAACTGCATGCAGGGCCTGAAACTCACAGAAACTTCACTGGGCACTCGTAGAGAGTGCTAGAGGGAAGCCACAATAGTGCCATTTTTGTTCTCCTAACATACTAACTGCATGACTTACTTGAACACGGTTTCCAGAGAACCAGAAAGTGTTGAGCCAACTTTGACAGCAGAAAGTAAGTCCTTTTCAAGGGAACTAGGTTCCTTGATACTCATTAACTGGAAGCTTTAAAATTTAGTATATAAAATCATGTACTTCAACGTAGCACTCTTCTTGTGGGTAAAGTTCAAAGGTCATTATCGACGTGGCATTAAAGGTGCTATTGCACGGAAGTTGTACGCGTAGTAATTTACACCGCGTAGTGAAGCCATAATGTGCGTAAAGCAATATGCGTGTATAAAAATGTGCGACCACGTGCAGTTTGAATTTGAACGCTTACAAGACATGATGAGCAGTAGAAGCACACCAAGAGAAGAAACGGGGAAGAAAGAAGCTAGATGAGTGTAAGTCTAAGCGTATAAGTATGTCAAATAGCTGCAACTTGCCACGTGGTCACTAAGAAAAATTATGCGTTCGTTGGGGTCAACGCGAAAATAGGAGTACAAATTGCATTCCAATGACGTATTTTCAACCAATGAAATTTCAGTATTGATTTTTGGGCCATTTTTTCAAAAAGTTGCCGCTTCCGTGCAATAGCACCTTTAACGTGCATGCGCATTAGTTACTCTAGCATTGTAGTGCATGTAGCTGCCATCTCAAGCTTTTTGTAGGGACTATCCAGTCTCTAATAGTCTTCACACTGTAGTGCTGAAAAAAGTGAATGAACAAGTAGTAAAAATTTCAAAAAATAACCAGTGTAGGAATGGGCAGTGCTGTAAAGAAACAAGGTATGTCTCGATTTCGGCACATGACTACTTCATTTTTTTGTGCTCATGTCTTGGCCTGTAATATTCACAACAATGAACATTATTTCATTCTAAATAATACACGGAGGCAGATAACAGATTTGTTATAGAGCATTTGCTAATAAATTACTGTTACCGATTTGTTATAGAGCATTTGCTAATAAATTACTGTGATACCATAATATTATAATAACAAAAGAGGTTGGAAGGAAGTAATTAAAGCACCATGTGTGTGGAATGATCAGTACACAATATTATTATTTTTGCAAACCACAGTGTGCTCCACGTGAACGGCGACACAGAACAGCTGAGAAGCTCACAGTTCTTCATACACTTCCTAGAATCTTCTGTGGGTTTTTAAAGTTGGTTGTTAAGCATATGGCCTGTTAAAAATACACGTTATGTTTTAGCCAATATCTCTGTCATACTGTCATACATTCGTTGACTGTAAAAGTTTCAAACTTAAAAGTAATGTCCTGATCGCGTATACCAAACAGATATCCAAGGGGAGCCCGTGCTGAGGTTTTAGCACAATGCTTATTGTTTCAAAGAACTGTTAATTGTGACGATTGCTTGATTGATAAGAAAATCTTCCAATAGCAAAAGCTATTCTTTAAGATTTTTGCTGAATCAGCAGTTACTGCAATCATTGCACGCACATGATGTCTTAATTACTTTCTTCCAATCTCCTCTGCCATACTAATGTAAACTGAAAGGAATGGCTTTCTTTTACTTGCATATGACTAAAATAAGAAAGTTTACTAATTTAAAAATATAGTCCATTTCATTTTAGAGCACACTGCATGTGCTCTTCAGACAAAGACCATTGTGTAAACTGAAGATCAAATTTTTGTGGAGCTGTAATTACAGGATGCAGTAACGCTATGGAATACTTGCCACTCAAAATTTAAATGGCCTATTTTCCCATTGACTTCAATACAAATTTAAACTGAGTGCACACAGGTAAAATTTTACTTAGGAAATGTAGACTAAATTAATTGTGATGTCACATAACACAATCTAAATTCTTCTGAGTTAAATAAAAGGACTCTTCCATTAAAATGGACCACCGAATGAGATTGCTTTAAACATAGATTAGTATCCACATCACCGTGATCATTAGGACAGTCATTATCACATACATTACTTTAGCAAACAGACAATACTAGGATGAATATTGTTTCAAAAATTTTACTGTAATTAGCATAAACTATCACTTATTAATTAGGAGACAAAAAAAAGAAAGTTTTGATATCTGAGCCTTAAGTTATAATCTATGGGAATTTTCGTCCTAAATTTGCACACTCACAAACAATACTACATGTAATGCACATTGTTTAAAAATTTTACTGTAATTAGCAAAAATTATCACTTAATTAGCTAACAGAAAACAAAAAAGTTTTTTTACATTTGAGCTTAAGTTATAACCTAGGGGAAATTTAGTTCTAATAAGTCATGGATTATCAAAATTTTAGACTTTGGGACTTGATGCGTAATGGCCATAGTTGCTGCAATTCGGTTGGTCACATGTTGCCAATGTGTACGCTGGAAATGCAGACAATTTTCTTGTGAGGTAAACAAATATCGTAGATTTGCTCAAAACATCTTGCTTACCATTGTCATAATACTTCACAGTGAAATTTGTGCAAGGCTTTTACAATCATTAAAAAGAATTTATGGCTCTACTCGTAGAAACCTATGCTACACTTGGTCGGTACACTATACAGAGTAACCTTTATAGGCTTGCATAAATCACACATGCACTTCCTATATAAAATGGTGCGTGTATAGTTTTTATAACACTGGCTAATTCGTATTAACAATGAAACATTTTCCCAAGGCATAATATGGCAACTCAATATGTACAAGCGTGCACGCTGGTCCCAAATTTGAGTATAAAGTTGGCCAATTTGTCCGAAATTTTCAGTCCCGAGAGATCACAAGGCAGGAGTAAATGTATACATAGATCAAACCAAAATGGTTAATTGTCTTATTTAATAATTATTACTAAGTGTTAGACATGCAGACAATTTTTGCAGCTTTTTTGCTGGCAAGCTTGACAGCAAGTACGTATGCAAAATACAACTCCCGATTTATCTATATTGTGGCAGACGCACAGCAAAAAAGCCAACCAAGGTGCCAGTCACAACAATGTGTTACCATTGGTGAAGCAATACAGAACCCAATGGGCATCTTTGAATCACAGACAACAATTGCACTTCAATCAGGAACACACTTTATTCGAAATGACACTGTGCAGACATCGCTACATATTCGAGGTATCAGGAATATTACTATCACCGCAGCCGATCGCCACAAAAACACAAAGATTCGCTGTGAAAAGCCATTTGGTTTCGAAATCGGGCAAGTACATAACTTGATAATTTCTGGTATTCATTTTGACCACTGTGGAGCAACACCTCGTTACTATCCTGTCTTTCAAAATTTTCCATGTACACTTTTTGTGATCAGAAGCAGTAACATCACTATTTCACAAGTAAGCATAGCAAATGGAGATGGATACGGAGCAAGATTTAGAAACCTTTACGGATACCTCAACATATCAAACTCTTCACTTCGTAACAACAGCATTAATTGTCACATAGACCAATTGCAAGTCACATCAAACCCATATCCAGCTTATATTCAGATATCAGCATCAGAGTTCAGCCTAGGCAACTCTCTACAGACATCGATCCCATATCCATATGGAAGTGGACTGACATTTAACATCTTTCAAACAAACTATGAAGTTTATGTACGTATTGTGAACATTAGACTGTACAGAAATGCTGCTTTTTATGGAAATTTTTTTGCAATTTTTGCAACAGGTATTTATACCTCTAGTTTTAGTGTAACAGATCTAAACTCTACTTATCCTATCGCAAACCACGGTGAAATGGGACTTCACATTGTTATTGACACAGGCACTACCTCACTGAGTATTTCAATAGTAAATGCACACTTTAGGAAAGCTTGCTTACGACTAGTTGGCAACAACTTCATCTTTGCAGGACTCATTAGATTGGAAAATATTACTATATCTGAAAGTATATGCTGGAGTGCTTTGTACTTCAATAGAATTGGACATGCAGTTGCAAATAGTATAAAAGTTACAGACAACAATGGATCTGACGTCTTCAATGCAATTCTATCTAATGTAACACTGGGAGGAGTATCACTATTTCATGACAATCAAGGAGGGTTAGTCTTGAGTAAAAGCACTCTTATCATAAGCCCTTACAGTGAGGTAAATTTCACCAACAATACGATAATCCGAAAGAGAGATCCGTTTTACAGCTCTACACTACATGGAGAAGAAGCTTCAATCACAATCCATAACAGTTGTAAAATGATCTTTAAAGAAAATTTTGGACAAATATGTGGAGGAATGACATTGTTCAGTACTGCAATTAACTTTACCGGAGAATCACTGATTGAATTTTCGAACAATGAGGGTACAAATGGAGGTGCAATGGCTCTTTACGGTGGATCACTGATGACATTTGAGAACAGTGCAACAGTCTTGAGAGACCTTGGCAACAAAGCTTACCGGAAAGGAGGTGCAATTTTTATCGATGATTCAGCATATGCAAGTAGTCAGGCATACTTCTTTTATAAACCTTTTTTGTCTGTTACACCACCATGGAGCCGAAACACACCCACACTGCAGTTTGCGAATAATTCAGCTGTTGTTGCTGGAAACATTATCTTTGGTGGATGGGTGGATAGATTTGTTCAGGTCAGTGATGTGATACCATTTTTGCCTTCTGCTTCAAAATACTTTGAATTTCTCGTAAAAGACAATAGCATATCTGCAATAACTTCAAGCCCTTTTCGAGTCTGTATGTGTGCCGATTCAATTCCAAAGTGTACACTCATAAATCACACAGTAGAAGTATTTCCTGGCCAAAAAATTAGTATAGACGTCGTAACAGTTGGTCAAACATTTGGAACGGCACCATCAGCAATTCTACCAGAATTTAAAGTTACTCCAAAAACCTTTTCTCCTTCACAAGTAGCCACTGAAGAAAAGGTTCAACTAGTCAGAACGGACTGTACTACTGTTACGTATACAATGTTTTCGGCAAATGAGCAAGAGGAAATTACACTAGTGACAGAGAGTAATAACATTCCTGCAACATACTACTACGATAAAGCATATACTCTCTTGTTCACACAATTCAAACTTCGCTTCGTGCTCAAAGACTGCTTGGTGGGATTTGACTTTGACAACAAATCACTAAGCTGTATTTGTAGTCTATATCTTCAGAGCCACGGCATTCACTGTAACATGGAGACATACACAATTATTCGTACTGGACAGAAATGGATCTATCCAGCAGAAATGTACAACACAAATGAGTCTGGAGTCTTAGTTCATGATAACTGTCCATTTGACTATTGCAAATCCACTACAGAACTTCCAACATTAGATTTGAATAACCCAGATGAGCAGTGTGCATTTAATCGCTCTGGGATTCTTTGTGGAGCATGTTCCAGAAATTACAGTCTAGTTTTTGGTACTTCAGATTGTAAAAAATGTTCAAGTCTTTGGCTACTTCTACTCATTCCAGTATTCATGATCTTAGGATTGGCTTTGGTTGTATTCCTGATGTATCTAAATCTGACAGTCTCCAATGGAATGATAAATGGACTCATCTTTTATGCCAACATAGTACGAGCTAACCAAGCTATTTTTTTTCCTCCTGAAATAGCAAATTCCTTTCTCAGTTGGTTCATAGCTTGGATCAACCTGGACTTTGGAATTGAGGCTTGCTTCTATGATGGAATGGATGCCTACGCTAAAACATGGCTCCAGTTTGTGTTTCCACTATACATATGGTTCATTGAGATAGCCATTGTAGTACTGAGTCGACACTACACAAGAGTGGGCAGACTATGTGGCAACAATAGAGTCAAAACACTTGCAACTCTATTCCTGTTATCGTATGCAAAACTAATTCGACTCATGATCAACATATTTCAGTCAACAACACTGCTTCATCCAAGTGACAATGGGTATAACCAACTACTTTGGCTAAGTGATGGAAATGTGGAATATCTTCAAGGAAAGCACATCCCACTGTTCTTGACAGCACTAGTCTTGTTTATTTTTCTCTCCATTCCTTACACAGTGGTACTCATTACGATACAGTGGCTCCTAATGTGTAAGAGACGCAAGCCACTGGACTGGGTGCTTGCTACTCTTACGTATAATCTTATTCCTGATAGTTTCGGTCAATATCTTTGGAGATCCTTCCATTAATCTACTCGCAGTGAGTACTGTGTGTTTTTTTACACTAGCATACCTCTCATTCACTGGTGGCGTTTACAAAAAATGGATTGTAAACCTGTTTGAAATTTCTTTCCTCATAAACCTTGGCATCTTATCGACAGCTACACTCTTCATACTCAACACAGAAGGCCATCCAAAAGTAGCTACATTTATCTCAACAAGTATCACATTTATCATGTTCATTGTCATATGCCTATACCACTTGTATCTAAAGATCACATCAAGTCACAGATTCAAGGATTGGAAAGACAAGGAAAAAATGTATAAACAAAGAGAGAAAAATGTTGTGAAAGAACCAGAAGCAGAGTTAGTCATTTCAAATGCAGATGTTGTGACAGAAATTGACCTACGAATTCCACTGCTCATGTGTGATGGTTCTTTAAATACTAAGACAAATACATTCACTCCAACCAATTCAAAAACAACTGAGAAAGACACCATTCTCACTGAATAAGTATCATACATTGGAATTTCTTAGTAAACAGTTTATACTTTACATCAGATAGAAACACAACCATAAACAGTGATCCATTTGACATGGTGTGTGTGTGTGATCTTTGTTTCAACTATTATTATGACTATGTATAATTACTAGCCATGCAACATTTCAAAATGAAATTAAAATAAGTTTTATTATAATTATTTGGGCTTAATTCATAGTTGCCAACCGTCCCGATTCTGGCGGGACAGTCCCGCCTTTTCACTTCTGTCCCACCGTGTCCCGACCTGCTCCAAAAGCACTGAAGTGTCCCGCTTTTCTTGAAAAATGGAGCTTTTTACCCCAAAATTTAGCTTATAGCAACTCTATGGCGACAAATAATGTCTCAAATCTATTTAAAAAGCCGAATAATGAGCATTCTAAAGCGCTAGTTCACAAATCGCTGCACTTTGCACTTTGAACTTTTGCAATAAAATGGGTGTGTCACCATGTAAAAGAGGCATGGTTTACCATATTCGCGTGCACAATTTTAATGTCCCGCTATGATTGATGAAGCATGTTTTAATTAAGAAAAATTAACATAATTATTTTGTATTCCATGATTCCAGCCAAGATGCTAGGGTGGCAACAGCTTGCTCGTGGTGTTTTGAAGTTGTCGGGCCTATAATATTATAATATATTATTATTATGTTAAATATTGCCATCATGAATAAATAGGTGGACTTGCAACTTGGCTGGAAGCTAGGACTTAGATCATTAAGGATCTCATCAAATGGAATAGTGATAAACTCACCAGAGGTATATCTTTTCACAGAGCCTTGATTGGACAGTGGGGGGTGTTCAGGGATGTATAGAAGCTGGACTGCTGACTGGCAAAACTGAGCCGGGCTGCTGGGTTGAACTGGTATAGACTGCCGAGCTAGACAAGCCTGAGGCCATTGAAAAGTGATGGTTTTGTGCTGACTCAGTATGTTAATTGAGTGATGGATCAACTTAGAAATGTGTTATGAAAGATGAGGTGGTAGCTCAGTACTGATGAGTTGGCTGTGGAGGTGGTGTTATCTGTGGTCGATTGCGATATGACCGAATATCAGGCTCTCGATACTATTTATGCAGCAAACCACAGTGAGAATGAGATGGCTTTGCTGTAGCTGCAGGTCACCACAATTTCAACAGCAGGCTATAGTCTATCGAAATTTGTGAAGCCTCAAGGCATATAGCTACTGAGATAAACTATTTTCAAGGTTCCTGGGGCACGTGCCCAGCAGTACATGTTTATTGGCTCTTACTGTTTTTAGCCAGCATGGTGGCTCACAGTAGCAGGCCGTTCAACATAACTTTCATAAGAGGTCGTATTTTCTTTCCCTTTCTTTTTTCGAAGCCAGGTAACTGCCCTATAGAGAGAGAGAGAGAGAGAGAGAGAGAGAGAGAGAGAGAGAGAGAGAGAGAGAGAGAGCGAGCGAGCGAGAGAGAGAGAGAGCACGCGGGTTTTGAAGCGACCTACTGCGCATGCGCATTGACCCCGAGGTTAATAAACTGGTTATGAGACTGAGTAATATTGATTTACTTGACAGGTATATACACTGAACCTAATTTATAGTTGTAGCATAATTAGTTTTTTATCTTACATATAAGTGCACACTGTGTTGGAGAAGATGTCCTTCTAGCTATATGTAGACCCAGAACTGGTGAGATTGTACCCGTCTAACTTATCCTAACTTCCTATATACCAACAAACATTATTTCACAAAATTACTTATAGTCCAAAGTTTCCTACCACAATATTATGACTTCAAAAAGACACACACTTAGCTGTTAAAAATCATTATATATACAAAATAATAGTTGACAAAATGCATGGATGTCCTGATTGCAATTCAATATCATGTAACAAATAAAACTTTGAGGATCTATTTAAAGTCTCCATGACCTCTATTACCCGGCTCGCTCACACCTGACAGTAGCTTTGATTTGGCAATGCTTTGTTCCAAAATGGAAGCTTTCTTATCAGGGAACCTAAACTGGGGAGGCATCATTCCCCTTGCCTGGTCTTTCTGACAGGGTGGTGCCACTTGGAGGAGAGGAGGTGGGACTTTGTTGCCCCATGAGGTCTGTGTTGCCAAAGGATTGGTAGCCGTATATATATAGCCCGTGAAGGAGTTGTCATTGCATTCATCACATGTTAATTTGTCTTTATCATACTGAAAGAAATTTTTGAACATTGCTTTCTAAGGACAACCCTAACATAATGATTCAAACAATCAAACAATACTGAAAATAGTCCACCCACAGAGAATATTCCTGAGAAGAGCTCTGATAACTTGTATATATAAAATAACTTAGAATTGTATGACATTGTACGTAAGTTTGCACATATTAACTTTCTATATATAAAGTCTGCATTTACAACAGCTAGTTCTTTATAATTATGTCATGCTTGTGTTAAACAATAAGTTCATGTTACACTGTACAATACAATGGAAATTGTTTTGTAACATCACTATTGTATCAAACTCAAAATTTACTTATCTTAAAGTGTGTGGATTGACAAACAACGATTAATGGTGCATGGGTACATGGTGGTTGTACTTCTATAAGTTCAAGTTATATTTGTATGATCACAAAAAGATTTGCTTCTTGAATACACATGCAGTTCAGAAACTCTTAAATGGCTATAAAGCATTCATCCTCTCTGATCATGAAAGTAGTCTCTTTGCTATTGTATCTTCTCTTCACTAATTCACACTCTGCTGGTGGTAGCATTGATACTTTCCAGACTATCATCAATGTGGTTACGAAGTCTCAACAAGCAACCTCATGTCAGTCCATGAATCATACTTGTTGTACGCTTGATGAATTAGTACTGCAACTTTCCAACAATGGTCCTCCCACATTCCCATCCAACACTGAGCTACTATTTTCACCTGGGAATCACACACTGAGCAGACGCGGTCAACTTCTAATTGAAAATGTCCAAAACATCACTATTTGCGGCAGTCTATTAGATTCCTTTGGTCGAGAAAAGTCTATGGTAAAGTGTGTGAATAATTTCGGTGTCTTTTTTAGGAATGTTACAAACGTGAACTTTATCAATGTTACTTTTAATAATTGTGTTACGACACCAGTTTGTACCAATTTTGTCTATAGCATTGTGGACATTAAGCTCTGCTACAATTCAACTATCATGGCAATTGACTCGACCAATTTTTCAATTAGTGGAGTCACTATTTTGAATACTCGTGGTATTGGAATATTGCTACGAAATGTGTATGGCAACTTGTTTATAGCATCATTGAAGGTTTACAACAGTCAAGTTGGTCTGTATATTGATTTGGGAAATGTGGATCAGAACAGAGTGAATCCTGTAAACATATCGATAATCCGATCATCCTTTTTGTATGGGAGAGCTCTTGGGAATTCTTTCTACTACATGATGGCTTCTGGTATTACCATGCGACTCTTTCAACAACGAATCAACATTTCCATATGCCTGGTGAACATCACCTTGCATGATAACAGAGGACACAATGGAAACTTTTACATGGAGTTTATGAGAGCAAAACCAAATGTTACTGTGTTCATTGATCGACTGAATTCTTCACAAGCTACTGGACTCAATGAGAATTATGGATTCTATTTGAAGCTACAGCCAAGTCAAATTGAATTGTTGAGTGGGAAGCAAATCTATATGACAATGATAAACAGTTGTTTCAAACAAGCCTGTGCAAGGATTTACAATTCTGCTGTTCAAGACAATTATTATCCTGAACGTTTGCATCAGTTTCTCCTTATCAACACCACTATTGAAAGGAGTGATTGCTCAAGCAGCCTTTCAGTTGACAATATTGCTGTAATTGATCTTCATTCAATCCAAATCAATGATAGCCAAGGGACGATAATGAATGTTAGGAAAGAAACAAATGTTACTATGCATGGTCACTGTGTATTTCATGGAAACACTGGAGGTCTATCAGTTCAACATGGCAACATGTCATTTCAACCCAAAAGCATTATATACTTTTCAAGCAACATTTGGTCTTCAGATAATAATATATTCAAGACACCTATTGAGGGTAGAGCTGTTTTGTTTGCAGACAGAGCTGTTTTGAAATTTGCACAAAGTTCTGTGACCTTCAAAGAAAACAACTCACCATTTTGTGGTGGAATAATGGCTGTTAACACTACATTATTTGTTACGAACAGCTCAATTGATTTCATTAATAATGAAGGTAGGAACGGTGGTGCCATGGCTCTACATGATAGATCAATACTTATAGTTTTAGGTACATATGGTTATCATTTTAGCATAAAGTTTATTGGAAATAGTGCTAATGAACATGGAGGAGCATTGTACATTGAAGATGTAGGATATGTTGACATTGATTTAGACAAAACTAATGTACAACCTTTTATTAGTATTGATCCACCACCACAAGAAAGATTGATTCAGTTCACAAACAACTTCGCCAAGTTGGGAGGTAGTGCTATATTTGGTGGATGGATCGACTCATCGGAAGATAAATATGCAAACTTAATTTTCAATCTTCAAAACAAATCTTTTTCTTCAATATCATCCCGCCCTACTAGAGTATGTATTTGTGAAGAAATGATACCAAATTGCAACATCACAGATGTTACTTATCACGCATACCCTGGTGAACTATTTTCACTAAATGTTGTTGCAGTTGGACAAAGATTTGGAACAACATCTTTTCTTGTACATACAAAATTTGACAATGATTATGACCTTCAAGACAGTGAATCAACTACTGCTAGCTATAGATTGCTTCTATCACAATACATTCAAAAAGTTCGAGTTGACTGTACAAAGGTATCATACAGTGTGTTTAGTGCAAGTGCTAATGAAACCATGAATTTGATTGTTGAAAAACCATATTTTGTACCACAGTCAATATTTCAGAAATTTCCCCTCCTTTTTGAAGAACTTAAGCTAACTGTTCATCTCAAACCTTGTCCAATTGGTTTTTCTATGGACATAAACCGTAATACATGCATTTGCCAAAGTACTCTAATCAAAAATGAAATCTGTAACATCTCAACTTTCAGAGTTTCCCGGCGAAATCCTAACCTGTGGATCAATGCATCATTTGCACACCAGATAACCAAAGAACCAGGTGTCATTGTACACCATTATTGCCCACACTCCTTTTGTACAAAAAACCAAATTCTCTCCCTCGATCTAAACGATCCTGATATTCAGTGTGCTTACAATCGTTCGGGCACACTATGTGGAAAATGTCAAGCAAATTTTAGTCAAGTATTTGGAACAGAAAATTGTAAACAGTGTTCAAATCTATGGGTTCTACTTTTTGTACCAGTGTTTGCTATTGCAGGTGTGCTTTTAGTTGGCTTTATTCTGATTCTAAACTTGACTGTTGCTGTTGGAACCATCAATGGACTCATTCTTTATGCCAACATTGTACGAGCTAACCAAGATATTTTCTTTTCTCCTGAAATAACTAACTCCATTCTCAGTTGGTTCATAGCTTGGATCAACCTGGACTTTGGCATTGAAGCTTGCTTCTATGATGGAATGGATGCTTATACTAAAATGTTGCTCCAGTTTTTATTTCCACTGTACATTTGGTTAATAGTAATAGCCATCATTCTTCTATCTAGGCGATTTGATGCCATTGCTAAGCTTTGTGGCAAAAATGCTGTTCCAGTTCTAGCTACACTGCTTCTCCTTTCTTATGCAAAGTTGCTTCAAATTACTATCACAGCCTTCCAGCAAACACACCTTGAATATCCTGATGGTAACTACACAAAAGTATGGCTTAAGGATGGCAACATTGAGTACCTCAAAGGAAAGCACATCCCTCTTTTCATAGCAGCTCTCCTTCTTCTTCTCTTCCTCTCACTTCCCTACACAGCCATCCTCCTCACAATACAGTGGCTACAAAAATTGAGTGAACATCGTCTCTTGTTCTGGGTGAACAGACTGAAACCTCTCTTTGACGCTTACACTGGTCCTTACAAAGACAACCATCGCTACTGGACTGGACTACTGCTGCTAGTTAGAGTCCTACTCTTTCTAGTGTTTTCACTCAATGTCTACAACAACCCATTTGTTAATCTTATAGCTATAATAATTGTGCTCAATTTGATGCTTTCCATACCGTTTTTGACTGGGCAAGTGTACAAATCACGACAAGTGAACCCCATTGAACTATCGTTCATACTCAATGCCAGCTTATTGTCAGCAGCAACAGTCTATCAAATATATTCATCAAAGATCTCTAAATGGCCCGCAACTATTTCAACCAGCATAGCTTTCGTCACTTTTGCTATCATTGTACTAGGCCACCTAATTCAAAGGATTGCCACAGTGGAATGGCTCACTAATAAGATAATGGCAAATAACATGGTTGCAAAAGTTATGGAAAGTTTAAACCTTTCTAAAGATAGAGAGGAAGAAGTTGAACTGGTATGTGAACCAGCAGACATCAGAGAAGGCGTTACACAAACTTCAGTAAGCCTTCGTGAACCACTGCTTGAATACTAAGTACACACTGGAACTACTAACTTGCGTGAACATGATAGTATAACCTTCATTATACATATGCACGAATATATAATTACTATCACTAATATGTGTTTATTTTTAATTTTTTCAATTTTCTGAGTCGTCTGCAAGCAAAGTTTTTTCCAACAAGTTTACTTGACTAGTGCAGCTCCCCAATATCCCAAGTGCTCACAAAAAACTGTGCCATCATTTCTATGCAGCTTCTTTTATACGTTAATGATGGTTTTGTTGATTGGTTGAAATTCAAGTATAAATTGACTACAGTATAACGCAGTTGGCTGAGCATGGCGTGAAAAAAAGTGTGCAATAACCATCTGTGCAATACTGGAGAATATTGCTCAGTTACTGACCAATCAGATTGTTTATAGAACGCCAATCATAATTATAATAAAGAGCATTTACTTTTTTATGTCATGCATGCATATGGCTATGCTTGTAGTACCTTCATGGGGTCAGTGTAGTAAACAAAACATAATATTTGAGTCACAGCATAGTTGTGAATTGTACATGTGCTAACTCTCTTCTTATAGGGTTCACACCAACCACTGAATACAACCGAAAATTAATATTGATGCCAATTTAAACTTGATGGTGCAAAGGTCAAAACACTTGCGCTCTCAAAATGTTTCCACTAAAGAGAAATACCACGGGGAGATCTACATGTACAACTATCTATAGGATCATGGTGGCAATTTCCATGTGATACCTTGAATATACCATCACCATGATACCTCCATTCAACAGTACTTGAGCAAGATGCAAATATCGTACTAAAAAGGGGCACCGATTGTTGTGAAAACAATAGAAATTCGTCTCAATATCTAAGCTAAAACAGTAACCTGTGGGAATTTCAACCAAAATTATTGTACATTCTACATTCACATACTAATACCGTGTCCAAAAACAAGTCTTAGGTTATTCCCAAAACTATAAACATTGGGACTTAATAACTACACAATAACAACTGTAAGCAGTATTAAGCTATAGATATTTTTGTACATAACAATTCTACATTTGTATTATCAACAGTGAAATGATTCTCAAGTTAATAAATAATTGGAATTCAATAAATGCAAGGATGAGTCTATAAGCTACAGCTATATGAGTTGGAATCACATTATAAATTACCCAATTACACTTAGTCTAGTAAAGAGAAATACTATGGGAATATCTAGAGGTACTACAGTCATGGCAGCAAGCCTACTACTTCTCTTCGCAACTCAATGTTACATTGTAGTAGGAAATACAAGTACCATTTACGTGGTACAGAGTGAGGAGCAATGCCCTCCTCATCAAATGTGCTTCACACTGGAAGGTCTGGTCAATTTCACTCAGACTGCTGATAGCAATTTCTCAATGAACACAAATCTACTCTTTTCACATGGAGCTCATATCATTGGTAACAATATTGGATTCATGAGGAGGCTTACAATTAAAGGCCTTCATTATTTAAATCTTTCTACATTTGGAAATAAAAATGAGAGCCAATCAGCAAGATGCCTGATACAATGCACTGTCAATGTGGCCATTGGTTTTGAATTTATCAATATAACCAGATTGACTATGTCTGGAATAACTTTTGACAAATGTGGCAGTCCTCACAACTTTACTGAGTCTACTACATTTAATATGACTCTAGTTGTAGACAACGTAATAAGTTTTAGTGCAGAAAACATGAGCATCACAAACACAAAAGGATTTGGAATTTTCATCCAAAATGTCCATGAAAAGCTTGAAATATCTAAAACGAACCTTTCAAACAATGAAGTAAATTGCTATATACAATCACCTGGTGAAAAGCAGACTACAAGTCTTAACTATTCCATAATAGATTCAACATTTGAATATGGGAACACTACAAAACGTCACTACTACATACATACCAGTTCTTATAAAGGAAAAATTTTTGAAAGCAGTGGCCTTCAATTGGAAATAGCTAACGATGGAACAGTACAATTCATAAACAACACTTATCATGAAAACACTGGATCATCTGGAAACCTTTACTTGATTTGGCTATATCGTGCTAAAACAACCTATATTATAATCAAAGGAGTAACTTCAACATATGTAAAGAGCAGTTCAAAAAGTGGTCTTTCTTTAAGACACAAGCGAAATGACAAAAGCTCACGTGTAGAGATCACAAACAGTATCTTCAGTAATTCTTATTATGGGTGGTGGAATATAACAATGGAAAATGTAACAATACACAGAAGTGGTTGTGGTAATGGTCTTATGTTCTACAATATTAATCGTGCAACACTTAGAAACATGAACATTTTAGACACTATTGGAAGGTATATAATACTAGCAAAAAAATCAAGAATTATTCTAGTGGATCAAATGTATATACAAAACAATTTTGGTACAGCTAAGTTTGAAACAAGCACACTGATATTTGAAAACAATAGCAAAGTGTACTTCATTAACAACATTATAACATCACACAAGTCAAAACATGGCTCTACAATCATTGCTGAAGATTCCGATATTGTTGTTTCTTATCAGTCTTACGTTAAATTTCAAAACAATACTTCAATGCTTGGTGGAGCAATTAAACTAGTAAATACANTGGTTTCATAGTACTGCGAGAGGCGCTTTCGCTGATATGATTTCATGGATTCATCTTCCACAAGAAGAGATCGAGCAGTTGGTGTTGAGAGTGCTTGATTCTCTTTATCTCTTATCTTTCTATCCCTTTCTCCTTTAGCTCACTAGGAGTCTTCTTAATCTGCATTTGCATCCAAGTAATAAATATACTTAATATATATACATGAGTCTGAGTGTGTGTGTGTGTGTGTGTGTGTGTGTGTGTGTGTGTGTGCATGTGTGCATGTGAGAGAGAGATCACCCGAGAGAGAGAGAGAGAGAGAGAGAGAGAGCTATGGGTGCATGGTACTGTATAACACAATAAAAATTAAGTATTCAATTTCACCTGTAAGTACATTTCCAATGTTTTTTTTACTTGTAATATTATCTATTATCATTTTGTATGTATACATTATTTAAGGCTTAAGCGATCCAACATAATTCACATCATTCACATCATTCTGTATAATCTTACCATGCAGGCTATGGCAGAACTTGTCCATTTGGATACACTTTCTGAAGTTCATCGAAGATTTGTAGCTATTAAACATCCTCGCTGATAGATTTGCAATAATCCCTGTCAATATACATCGTTGTATACGTAATGTACATGATTAATTCAATTGCATGGTATAACCTACATGTAAGTGTTTTTATCATCATAATCACCTGATTAATAAACACTTTTCTGTTAAAATAATGCTTGTAAGTTGGCTCTGCATTTTGCTACCATGTGAATCCTGTTCTCTCTGACATTCTGTGCTTGAACCTGTTCGAACACTGCCACTGGACTATTAAACTGGTTTATAGGCATGCTTTTCATGTATGCTGGATTGCAAAACCTTGGAGGAAAGAAACTGTACAGCTCTTTTGCTGTGTAACTCCACACAGGATGGTGGTTTGGCTTCAAGTTGCAAATTCAGGAGTCCTCTTAGATTAGCGCTGAAAGCAGAAAAACGTGAGGAGAATTGGGAATGAGCTAAAAAAGGGTTAAATTTTTGTTGGATAACTTTCTGTCTCTAACGCCACTTCTTAGGACCCAGGAGAAGGCTACTGGACTCGTGGAGGTAAGCGCTTGCTAGTAAAGTGGTAGATTCTAGGTTCTAGGAACTAAGATAAGCCTCAGAATAACCTGTATGCTATTGCGTACAGGGTGAGGCAACACAAAGCTACTCTATGTGGGCGCTTGAATTAGACAAGCATATCAGAAGCTTTAGCTGATCTCTCTGTGCATGTGCTTTACCAAAATTCTGTGGAAAAAAGCGAATAAAGCAGAAACTACACTGAACAATAATTCATTTTTATCAGCAGTTGCCTATCTCATTAATATTCACTACGGTCTGTTGGACAGCATAGCAACTGTTCTCCGTGTTAGCAACTAAATACAAAGAACTAGGCTAGTATTACCGTCTATATCTCTGCAACTGAAGCAGCTCCACCCGTCAAATTTTGCGTGGAGCATGCTGAAATGTAGCGCAACCCATCCGTGCAGTAAAAAAAAATTCACGCAAAAACACGAATTAAACTAAAACCGCATTTTACTCGAAAAACAATAATTTCCCAAACGTCAGGTTTTCGCTTGACACATCACAAATGAGTAAAAAAACATTGAAAATGTAATAAGACAAGTGAAAAAAACATTGGAAATGTATTGAGACGTAGGAATGGCCAAATCGTAAAAAAGAAAGCAAACAAGATTGAATGGCTATATGAGTGTGTGCAGAATCATTCCTGTGTGTATGGGCTGCATGTAGTACTCTCTCTCCATGTTGCCCATAGGAATAATTCTCTACACACTCATACAGCCATTCAATCTTGTTTGCTTTCTTTTTTACGATTTGGCCATTCCTATGTCTCAACAAGTAAAAAAAACATTGGAAATGTAATGAGACACAGGAATGGCTAAATCGTAAAAAGAACGCAAACAAGATGAAATGGCTATTAGAGTGTGTGCAGAATTCTTCCTGTATGGGCTGCATTTAATAATCTCCTTATTGAGTCTCTCATTTTGCCCACAGGAAGAATTCCTTACACACTCTAATAGCCATTTCATCTTGTTTGCGTTCTTTTTACGATTTAGCCATTCCTGTGTCTCATTACATTTCCAATGTTTTTTTTACTTGTTTGTTCTCATTTTTCCATAATTTTACAAATCACATTTGAGTTGGTATGTGTAGCTAGCTGTGAGCTAGTAGTCTGGCAAGCCAGACTACTGAACGGCGGGCTGCTGAGTATTAAAGCTGTGTAGCCTGCTTGATACTGAAGTGAAACACACATCTCCACATCTCAGTCATTTGGAGGCAGTAGCTGTATCATAAGATTTACTTGCCTTTCTATATGTTATGATAATCAAAGTCCTGATTCATCTCTTAAGAAGAGCAAGAGCATGCAGGTACCGTATAGCGTAAATATTCGTAGTTCAAAATTTCGTATAAATCGTTAAAAATGCACCAGAAAAATTTTTCGTAGTTTTAAATTTCGTATACGTGGCGCGCGCTCGTATACGCATAATGCGGAAGTTAAATTTTCGCAGTTTTAATTTTCGTATATTCGAACGGCATACGAAAAATACGAAAATTTGCACCATACAAAAATTTCCCGCAATACGGTATCACAAAATAGTTCCAGGCAACTTCAGTGCATTTAATTCCAAATAACGCACACTTTTGTGTGTGGAAAGGGTCGTCAATTCGAATGTTCTTAGAAGCTAATGAATTATGCATGAGTGTAGAAATTAATGGCGGCCATATGGAGGAGGCACTTTTCGCCTTGTATCTAGCTACTCAATGAGAGGCGCTAAAAACCGATGGCAAAAG
>CAXIPT010000006.1:1266314-1295683 GCA_964030475.1 Tethya wilhelma | reverse complement strand
TCATACCGTGATGAAAACCCAAGAACCTAAAACCATCATACCATGATGGAACCCAAGAACCTAAAACCATCACATGTGATGAAAATCCAAGAACCTAAAACCATCACACCTGATGAAAACCCAAGAACCTAAAACCATCACACCTGATGAAAACCCAATTAAGAACCTGAAACCATCACACGTGATGAAAACCCAAGAACCTAAAACCATCATACCATAATGAAAACCCAAGAACCTAAAACCATCACATGTGATGAAAACCCAAGAACCTAAAACTATCATACCATGATGGAACCCAAGAACCTAAAACCATCACATGTGATGAAAATCCAAGAACCTAAAACCATCACACGTGATGAAAACCTAAGAACCTAAAACCATCATACCATGATGGAACCCAAGAACCTAAAACCATCACATGTGATGAAAACCCAAGAACCTAAAACCATCATACCATGATGGAACCCAAGAACCTAAAACCATCACATGTGATGAAAATCCAAGAACCTAAAATCATCACACCTGATGAAAACCTAAGAACCTAGAACCATCATACCGTGATGAAAACCCAAGAACCTAAAACCATCATACCATGATGGAACCCAAGAACCTAAAACCATCACATGTGATGAAAATCCAAGAACCTAAAACCATCACACCTGATGAAAACCCAATTAAGAACCTGAAACCATCACACCGTGATGAAAACCTAAGAACCTAAAACCATCATACCGTGATGGAACCCAAGAACCTAAAACCATCACACCATGATGGAACCCAAAAACCTAAATTACCATGTTTTCGTGTCTCAAAAAGAACATACTCTATGCCCTTAGATATTCTCTTAGTCATTTATTTGTCAGCTAAGACTGGACAAGGCCCGCATATTTTGGAACAATTTTGTGGCATAGTCTATGGCATAAAGTTACGATTTCTGAAGCGGCTGCTCAGTGCAAACTGAGCTCTAATTTTTTTAGTATGTTTGGTCTAACAGCCTAGCTATGCTTCCAGTTACAACAGATTGCACCAAGAGCTACAAGAATGATTCTTCCTTAGTAAAGTTGTCCAGCTGGCTAGCTATTATAGGTATAATACGTATGTACATACAGCTACACCATCATACCGAAAGGTAGTCGATATCAAACGCGTGAGGCACTTATATGCACTATGTGTACTCCTAGTACATGGTCATATCCTTTTGTCTCTCTCCCTCAGAGTCTGGTGTGGTGTCGGTGTTGAAGGCCCATCTCTTGGAGCACATCATACTCTGTCTTCTCATGCAGGGAAAGAGCTCTTCCACGGTGGAGAAGGTAGGCTCAACCTACCGCTGTATACCTGCAGTTAT
Source organism: Tethya wilhelma (assembly GCA_964030475.1). Lineage (NCBI taxonomy): Eukaryota > Metazoa > Porifera > Demospongiae > Tethyida > Tethyidae > Tethya > Tethya wilhelma. The sequence goes on along the minus strand of CAXIPT010000006.1, from coordinate 1,294,338 downwards.
CAAACTGAATATTGAATCACCAGTTAAAAGCATGCGCATGCACGTACAACTATAAATGTACAATATGACCATTGGAGCATTAAATCCAAACCAGTGCATGGTGAATAAGATAGAGAATATCTACAGTGTTTTGCTACGAATGCACAGACTACAAGTTAACTAAAAACTGTACCGTATAGTACAAAAAATTGGTGGTTTTTAATATTGGCAGTTTTGGTAAGGACTGCCTGTATTAAATCCACCAAACAGTTATTTTTCATGCACATATGAAATAGGTGTATTGCTGCAAGCGCTAACGCCAAAATAAAATCCGCCAATCATGAAATTTTTGACGATTCGCCAAATTTTATTCCGGCCAATATTTTGTGCTATACGGTATTTATCTAGAATAAGACATTAGTGCATTCATCTTTTCTAACACAAGAACGTGGTGTATGTACTGTGAATGGGTTATCATTGAGCTCTTGTTCTGTTCTTCTCCTCCCTCCCCTCCTCCAGTTGCCTGACGTGGTTGCTGTCTGTCATAACCATCCCCAACTGGTCTTCTCTCACAGAGCTGTTCTACACACACTGCTGGAACCCAGCAGTGAGAGNGTGCACATATGTTCACACATGCATATGTGTACACACACACACACACACACACACACACACACACACACACATGCACACACACACACACATACGCACCTAGGGAAGCAATGCCCAATGCAGTCATTGCAGACATCCAAATGGCCTATGATGTCTCAAAGATCACAAAACTCTCAGCCAAACTGTAAGTCACTCTAGACCCACCAATACCTAACAATATTGTATGATAATATCTTAACTTTCATATAATAATTAATGATGTTAGTGGTGCTCAAAATATCCTAAAATACTTCCCTTTGTGTTGACTGATGTCATGTGCATGTAGCTCTTCTGTGACTGAGAGACTGGAGTGTGTTGATAGTATTTTTAATGAGCTGAGAATCAGAGAAACAACTCGTGTTGGATGGAAGCAGATATGCTGTTGTACAACTGCCTATGATGTAAGTCGATCAGTCCATACTTGTGTAAGACCAAAATAAATGATGTATTTAGGCTCAAAATTATACCTATTTGTTGGATTCCTCTGCTGTTCTCTCAAATTGGGGTAGCCGCTGTATGTATGAATGTACTATGAAAGGTTGAGGTGCATTTATGGCAACCAAGTGTGCCTTTTGCTGAGCTGGCAAAGTCTGTTAATTACATTCTAATCATGTGACCTCAATAGGATTGCAATGGGACTTGATCACAAGCACACACTCTCATACTCACTGAAGGCACACCCATACTATACTTATTTTGCTTCTTTCAAGGCAACCTACATTGTACCAACACAGTAAGCAATGCTTCAATCACAATGTCATTTTAATCTGCAGATTGATGCAAAGTCATACTTGGAAGATACTCTGAGCAAGTTGAAGAGGGATATTGAGCAAGAGAAAACTGTTGTAAGGGACAAGAAGAGGCTGAATATTGCGTTTATAACCTTTAGGAGGAAACAGGATGCTAAGAGGTAAAGACAAGTTGAAGAAGTGTCTTTGGTGATATATTTATCATCAGTCACGGTTAGCCTCGTTCCCAGCCCCTTGCTCCCTGTAAATAATAGAAGGGAGATAGCCTGGTATGTGAAATTATGTAAATCATGTGACCTGTAAAGAGAGAGTTTGTTCGATTTCTTTACTAAAGAACATCTGTTTTAAGAATGCTGGTAGAAAAATCATATAACTTTCTTCTTATTCAACTGATTTCAAAATTTCAAGCGCACCATTGGAAAGTGCTAATTCATTTGATTGCTTTTCCAACTTCCTACACCTTACCAGTCAAAAGTTAGCTATTTTGTCCCATAAGAAAAGTTTTACACAGATCTCATTATTTTACTTCTGACAGTGTACTCAAAGCAGATGGAATTTAAGCATACTAATTTTTACAGGCTACACCATTAACATGATTTGACGTACCAGCCTTTTTCCCTGTCTTTTTTCTTGGCAATAATATTCACAGGTATATAATATTATAGAGAGCCTGGAAATAAGGTTGGGTCAGTGTTGTGTATAGTGTTCACACATACACACTCACACACACACACACACACACACACACACACACACACACACACACACACANACACACACACACACACACACACACACACACACACAGCTTCCATCACTCTTACAAAATCTTTCGTCGTAAGCCTAGATCGAGCATGTACAGGAGTGTGAGGGCTAGCAAGTGGTGGGTCAATACTGCCCCTTTCCCAATGGATATACTGTGGTATGTATGTGAATATAAATGTATACATGCATAATATAAGTACACGATGTAAGTATGACAATTGTTTCTAAACTACAATATTTTGTGGCATACATAGTACCACTTAATTTTTTGTATATAGTATTATTGCAAATTTTTGTTGAATAAGCTTTTTAGATAATATCTACATGAGTACATCCATTTTCATTAAACAATTTGTGCTGATAATGTTTGATGTACAATAATCACAGAAATTAGATACTGCAAAAATTTAGAGCTGTGATACATATATATTCACCATTACCACGATCAGCACAAAACTTTTTAGTTTTCAAATAATAATTTTATAGTAGTAATCGCCTAACAACTTGCAAAACCTTTTGCTGTGTTGTTACCATGCACTGTTGGATGATCCCTTAGTCACTTCATGTATTTTGTTTTGTTGCAGGGAGAACTTGTCAGTCCACTATGTGTTGTGGTGGCTAAGATGGATTGTCATTAATTTTGGTGAGGTCACATACAGCTAACTCTAAAGCTTTTGAGTCAGTTTACACATGGCACTTGTATTCACACATGCACTCATACACATTTCAAACAGCTCTCTTTGTCATCTTGTTCTTCTTCTCAACTCCTTCCATCATTGTTGCTACCATTGATGAAATCAGAGCCAGTACAGTTGACACCCTCCCTGTAGACAACAGTACTGTAGTAAGTATCCTGTACCGTACAGTGGGAAGTTTTGCAGTGTCAAGCTTTTGCAGATGTCTCTAGTCAAGCATTTTTGTGGTTTAACTTTCGCGGATGAGTTGTCCAAGCCGATACGTATATACATTACAGGAAAAAATTGGGGATAAAATGCTGTTAGTTTCTGTATTATAAAATAAGGTTGAAATTCAGACAATAATCTAACATAGTTGCAAACAGTTATTGTTATATTATTCTGAATCGGTTACATACACTTGCATTCACTAACAGACAGTTGAAGTGAATCAGTTCTTCAAGCTCTACTTTTCTTCATTGCTTCTCCTTCTCTTTGCTTCTTTGTTGCCGTTTTTTGTCTCAAGAAGCAGCTACCTCGAAGCTCACTGGACAAAGTGAGTCTCTCTCTCTCTCTCTCTCTCTCTCTCTCTCTCTCTCTCTCTCTCTCTCTCTCTCTCTCGCACACACATACACACACACACACATACATGAGTGCATGTCTTTGCTGAGTTGACAACTTTATTAGTTGCATTTCAGTCATTTAATCACCATACATTGAAATGGGACTCGATCACATGCCAAGTTGCTGACTCAACAAGGTGCACTTGCGTTATACTTCGTATTGAGTGCATGCATTATGGTCTTAGCTATCCTGATGCATTGCTATTGTTGGTTTATTGTGTCAAAAATCTTTTCTTTTTTATTATTTCTAAAAGTATCCATAATTATGTGTCTGGTAAAATTGCCAATATATTAAATATAGCAGCACACACATGTAGCCTGGGAACAAAGCTAGTTCTTACCTTGTACATGCCTGTTGTTTGTATTGCTATAATTTTTTTAAAGCTTGTAGTTACTTATTTGGTACAAATAATATCTATCTAGATCATTCCGTGAGCAGACTATCATGAGAAAGACGTTCTTCTTCCTCTTACTAATGCTCATCACTCTTCCATCCATTGGACTCACAAGGTACCTACTATCACTGTAGTGTTTTGTTCTAAAGCAATGGCTATAGGTTGGTGTATATTTTTTGTTATTCTTATCTGTTGTATTCACTTTCAGTTTGAATGCTCTAGCCCAGTTGTCCATAAGAGGGGAGAAGTCAATTAGAGAAAGACTGCGGTAAGTTGCACTATATGTAGAGAACTTTTGCTTTTCATGTATAAAATGTGTACTAGCATGAATAGGTATGGTATTGTTAATGTTTTTATGACATCTGTATACTTTTACAAAGACTTTGTATATCTAGTGAGCTAGTCCCTGTTTTATTTTCACTTTTAAAACCTCTTACTTACAACCAATACAAGTCTGAGACTAATCCTTCTCATTTATCAAGTTATAGTTCTTACTTCTCTTCCCCACACTCACACAGGAAGTGGATCTCAATAGACTAAGCAATATGTACACAAGTACACACTATCTTAGTTGGTTTTTTGTTGTTGTTGTTGTTGTTGTTGTTGTTGTTGTTGTTGTTGTTGTTGTTGTTGTTGTTCCGGTTGTTTTAATCTTTCCAATCACACACACACACACACACACACACACACTCCTCCCCCTAGCTGTGTTTACCTCCCTAACAACGGTGCCTACTTTGTTGGCTATGTTGTCATAGCAACCTTCATCGGGACAGCTGTGGAGCTACTCAGAGTGCCTGAACTGGTGCTCTACTTCTACAGAAGATTCAGAGCTAAGACCAGAGTAGAGAAAGAGCTGGCTTTGAAGAAGGTACCTAGCGAGAAAATTTTTTGCTGCAAACTTTGTATAGATCAGTAAAATAGAATTTTTTTCTTGAACAGCATCATACAATACTATATAGGGGTAAATTTTCATATGGTGCAATAATTGTGATAACATGAAAAGTGGGTGTGTACAAAAGCTAGCAAAGAGAATCTAGTGGCAAAAACATGCGTAGCCCTTGAGATTATGCATTTAGATAATTATGATGACCGTTACTATAGGCTTTTGGTACACATTTTCTTACTGTCTTCCCTACACTCTACCCTATAGGCTGCTCAGTATGACTTCATGTACGGGGTGCAGTATGCCTGGAACTTGGTCATCTTCACCCTCGTGATGACCTACAGTCTCACCACTCCCATCATTGTGCCATTTGGTAAGCCAGAAGTAATCAATACTTGCTTATTTTTCAAGGTACATGACTTTCACTCTGAAAATACAAAGATTTACAAAATAGTGTTGCAAACATACACCCAAATACGTATTTAGCACATACTGATTAACCATTTTTCTTGTCTCCACTTTACCTTTCCATTGACCATATACATCATTTTCATACCTACACATGCATTCCTGGCTCTCGATCTTACTCCTGTGTTTAGTAGTTATTTTTTGCATGAAAAGAGAGAGCCTGATAAAAGGGAGGAAAATGTTGCTGTTGAAGTAATACTGAACTTCGTATAAATTCTTAAAGATATTGTACTTCCCTTTCAAGTACTGCATTGATCATGCATTGCATTGTAGGCTCTCTCTGTTTTTGATTTATTATTTACAGGAAGAGAAACTGGTAGCAAAGCTAAGATTTACGTGCTAGTGAAATAGTTACAGTACGATATCTTGAATTTGTTTACATATAGGTGTGTTGTATTTCATTTTCAAGTACTACATTGATCGCTACAACATCTTCTATGTCTACCAGCCAGCTTCATTCCAAGGGAGACAGTTCCTCCATAGGACGGCCATCAACTTTGTCATTTTAGGTGGAGCACATCTACAGCTCTCAACACTCTTCTTTTCAGTCGTTCGACTTGGTAGGTCACAAGTGTGTGTAAGTGTATACCATGCCTTATTTCCTTCTGAATGTTATTAATTTTATTTGTTTGCAATCTTTACCATTAAAACATACATATTTCACATGTAGTTTGAGGTATATTCATACCTATACAGGTCGTCTTGATCCTCGCACTGTCATTCTGATAGTGACGTTCACTCTGACTTGTGTCGCCTGTATTGGTGTGATGTTCTTTGGCTGGTTTAAGCATCTACTACCACAACTGAGGCTCAAGATGGGACACAAAGTGTGTGTGGAGGTTTTCGAGGCCTCATTTGATCATACAGCTCAAGGCTCTAGCTAAAATATGTAGATGAACCTATAAAAACTTTGTTTGCTATGCAATGGCAAACACACACACACACACACAACAGGAGCATCGTGTCTTCTCTACCACAAGAGCTGGGGTATTGCAAGAAGTAGAAGAAGAGAATGAAGAAGAAGGAGACCCTGAGATCATAGCTAAAGTATGTAGGAGAATATCCTTGTCACTACAGTAATGTAGTAGCGTAATCTAATTTTGGACACTTTCTAAGTATTGCATTTTCATGAAACAGCACACACATGCGCACACACACACACACCTTCACAGGGATCCTACATCCCCCCTATCCTTCGAGAAGCTCCTCCCCAATCTCTCAACGACAACTCCCTCACAGGCTATGGCTACCAATCGTTCGGCAACACGGACCTCATGGGACGGCGAAGTCCCACCTCTTCTCCACCGAGTGGCACCACCCAGTCAGGAAAACCGGCCCAGGTGAATGACGCCTCGCCAGTTATGCGTCCTCCAAATAAGAAAGCTTCCACTTTAGAACGAAGTATTGCCAAATCAAAGCTACTGTCAGGTGTGAGTGAGCCGGGGAATGGAGGTCATGGAGGTCATGGAGACTTTAAATAGATCCTCAAAGTTTTATTTGTTACATGATATTGAATATTGCAATCAGGACTTCCATGCATTGAGTCAACTATTATTTTATTTAGTGATTTTTTTTTTAATGGCTAAGTGTGTGTCTTTGTGAAGTCATAATATTTTGTGATAGATATAATTATAGGAATCTTTGGACTCTAATATAATGGGTGATGTGTAAAAAGTAATTTTGTAAAAAGTAATTAATAATTTTTGTAAAGTTAATTTTAGAAGTTCCATTTTCTCACAGTGTGCATGTGTGCGCTGATACGTATAAAACTAATTATTAATAGTGTTACAACTAAATTCAAAGGTTTACAAGTGAAAAAAACATTGGAAATGTATTGAGACATAGGAATGGCCAAATCGTAAAAAAGAAAGCAAACAAAATTGAATGGCTGTTTGAGTGCGTGCAGAATCATTCCTGTGTGGGCTGCATGTAGTNTTAAGAAGCCTTTTAGTGCTAAGCGCTCAGTTTTTGCAGAGTTATTCGCGTGAATATTTGTATTGCGCTAATGGGCCATCCGTGCCATTCCTGTGTACCCAGTACTACCGTACTGGGAATACATTTCCAATGATTTATTTCACTTATTTGTTCTCATTTTTTCATTATTCTATGAATCACATTTGAGTTTGTGTGGATATATTAGTTACATCATGGATGTTCCGAGAGTTATAATATCCATGGTTACATGTACACTATCAGCATGGATATTATAGCTTCTATGCTATCAGTGAAGCATCCGCTCAGGAGTCTGGAGCTGTATCTAACAAAACTTGTTTTGCTCATCTTCTTATAATGACAACTATATAACAAACCTGAAAGTAATCTATTCATCTCCTATTTACTGAAGACTGAAAGGTTACAGAGACTTCAGTACAACCAGAAATCTTCAGGTAAAGCAGGCAGTGAACGTTTGGATTCCAAATAATGCACACTTGTTATCTGGAAAAGGGTCATCAACTTGATTTCCCAAGTAGCTGATGAATTATTAATGAGTATAGAAATGAATGGCTGCCATACGGAGAAGGCGCTTTTCGTCTTGTATCTAGCGACACAGCTAGAGAGACGAATAACCAATGCAAAAAGCACGTGAAGACAAAGAAACCAAGTAAATTTGTTCAAGAATCAGCTTCTGAAAGTGAGCAGTCTTTGAGAAAAGTCTTGCCAACATAGAAGAATAAGAAGATGGAGAAAATTGGAGGTTTGGCATATTTTTTTAGGTACTTTAGCGATGGTTTTAGGCCATGTTTTTAGGTTCATTAGAAAGAGAATGAGCTAAAAGGTAGCTTTAGAAGCCTTATAGTGCCAAGCACTCATTTTTTGCCGGGTTATTAGAGTGAATATTTGTATTGTGCTAATGGGCCATCCGTGCCATTCCTATGTACCCAGTACTACCGTACTGGGAATATAGAAATGGCCAAATCGTAAAAAGTTATTCCTATGGGCAGTTGTTATTCCTATGGGCAACATCATGATGAGGGACTCAACATGGAGCCCATGCAGGAAGAATTCTGCACACACTCAAACAGCCATTCCATCTTGTTTGCTTTCTTTTTACAATTTGGCCATTCCTATGTCTCATTACATTTTCAATGTTTTTTTACTTGTTCCCAGTACAGTAGTACTGGGTACACAGGAATGGCACGGATGCCCCATTAGCCCAATACAAATATTCACGCGAATAACTCTGCGAAAACTAAGCGCTGGGCACTAAAAGGATTCTCAAGCTGCTATTTAGCTCATTCTCTTTCTAATGAGCCCAAAAACATTGCCTAAAACCATCGCTAAAGTACCAAACTAAAATATGCCAAACCTCCAATTTTCTCCATCTTCTTCTTCTTCTTTTTCTTCTTCTTCTATCTTGATACGACTTTTCTCAAAGAGCACTCACTTTCAGAAGCTTATTCTTGAACGAATATACGTGGTTTCTTTGTCTTCAGGTCGTTTTGGCATCGTTTTTTCACATCTCTCATTGAGCGGCTAGATTCTAAACAAAAAGCGCCTTCTCCAAATGGCAGCTGTTAATTTTTCTAGACTCTTAAATATTCATTTACGTTCGACGTTCCTCGTGACAATTGTACACGATGATTTAGCATGATCACGTGAAAACAATATGACTCATGCCATAGCGACCATTACCATAGCAGCAACGTTTCAGTCTGCAGCAGAGTCTGAGTCTGCTGTTCAGTTACTGAGTTATAGTTTCAGTCTCAGTTGATTGCTTTTAGTTGTCGTCTTGACAAATTGCCACTGTTGTGTTTGTACTGATAAAGGAAGGTGAAGCACGAACCTTTAGTGGTCTTTATCTGAATAGAAAAAAACTTGAAGGTCTATACTGAAACAGTGAGAAAGGAGTCCTATTGAAAGGTTGAATAGTAATATGTGAGGCTCCAAGGGAAAACCGGACGTTTGGGAAATTATTGTTTTTAGAGTAAAATGCGGTTTTAGTTTATTTCGCGTTTTTGCGCGAAATTTTTTTTATTGCACGAATGCATTGCGCTACATCTCAGCATGCTCCACGCAAAATTTGAGGGGTGGAGCTGCTTCTGTTGCAGAGATATAGACCGTATTGTTAGCCCTGTTCATTTTTATTTAGTTGCCAACACGGAGAACTGTTGCTATGCTGTGCAACAGACCGTAGTGAATATTAATGAACTAGGCAGCTGCCACAAAAATGAATTGTTTATTCGATGTTCTCAGTGCTCTATAAGCTGACTGGTCTCAGAATTTTGCTACAGCACACGGGCAGAAAGGTAAGCTAAAGCTTTATACGTCCTTTTCTAATCCAAGCGCTTACATACAGTAGCTTTCTACTCGTAAGTATTGCCTCTCCTTGTACGGCGATCGCGTACAGGTTATTTTGAGGCTTATTTTAGTTCTTAGAACTTACTGTACCTAGAATCTATCTCTCTGCTAGCAAGCGCTTACCTCCTTGAGTCCAGTAGCCGTCTCCTGGGTCTTCTTTCCTAGCTACTCGCTTCTCACTAAATAATTTTAGTCCCCACGTGGCTGGCTGTGGTAATATTCAGCATGTACTGTACATGATCTAATTAAGATACGGAGAGTATACGGACCGCCCATAGTTTACATAGCAACAGGTTTACAACTGTTTTACCAGGAAGCCATGAGTGGAGGCAGGGCTGCTTGCAAGAGCTATATCTGGAAAACTACAACAGCTATGCGCACCAAATTTTGATATGCGCTTCCTAGAAAGGCCTAGATACACATGGAATAGCTAACTCAAAATTCGCGGAAATTCCCAAACGTCCGGTTTTCGCTTGGAGCCTCACATATATTTTCCTATATTAAACTTAAAAATATGAACATGAATATAATTTAAAGCTCTTAATAACCTCTATGATTTTATTTTGCATTTCTCTACAGGTCACTCCTCTACAAATAACGCCAAAGGGACTTATAAAAATTGTTGCTCATCACTTCTCAGGTTTGTTAAGGCATGTATCAGCCATTTTGGCAATGCAAAAGTATGGTTAAGAATATCTTTGTACTGGTTTAATTTTAAGCATTTAAACTTGGTACAAATATTTACCACTGCAGTTTCTTTAGACACACAAAGTTTGAGCATCACGTGATAAAGGGGGGCGGGGCTGGTCCAAATAAATGAACTTTTAAAAATGTGCAACTGTAGCTAATTAGCCACGCCCACCAAAAATTTTTTGTGACATAACCTAATGGTGGGAAATGTATTGGTGGGTGGAACCCAGGGGTGGGGTAATTAGCTGTAGAGATATTCTAGTTTTGCATATTTAAGTAGGTGTGCATTTATTAGAATTTGAGGTTTTTGAAGCATTTCTCCGAAACTAAAGCTCAATCCAAGTTGTTCCAGGCAGAATAGGAAAGATACCAAGCAAAAAAATTTTGTGTCAAAATTTGGTGGGCGTGGCTAATTAGCTACAGTTGCGCATTTTTAAAAGTGCATTTATTTGGACTAGCCCCGCCCCCCTTGATCACGTGATGCTAAAACTTAGTGTATGTAAAGACACTCCAGTGGTAAATATTTTTACTAAGTTTCAAAGCTTAGAAGTAAACCATTACAAAGATATCCTTAAGTAAACTTTTGTATTGCCAAAATAACTGTTACATGCCTTAACTGACCTGAGTTGAACACCCAACAGAATATTTAACTCTTCAGTCAGTGCCCTACAAATTCTCCCTGCAAGTCTTCACCCCTTAGTCCCCTGCATAATAATACATTTAAGGTATTGTTAATAATGACAGTGAAGTTCAATGTTGCCATTGAACTATTAACATTGATTTTGCAGACTCTGATTTCAAGCAAGCTTCTGTTGTATGCTGCAGCTAAGCTATTAATTATTGGGGTATACACTGGGTTGTATATTTTCATTGTAGCATACGTTAACAGCACTATACTGAATCCTTTAACCTTGTATTTACTTATTCCCAGTACGGTAGTACTGGGTACACAGGAATGGCACGGATTTTCATGTATGGGGTGCAGTATGCCTGGAACCTGGTCATCTTCACCCTTGTAATGACCTACAGTCTCACCACACCCATCATTGTGCCATTTGGTAAGCCAGAAATAATCAATACTTGCTTATTTTTCAAGGTACTTGACTTTCACTCTGAAAATGCAAGGATGTACAAAATAGTGTTGCAAACATACACCCAAATACGTATTTAGCACCTACTGCTAAACCATTTTTCTTGTCTCCACTGTACCTTTCCATTGACAATATACATCATTTTCATACCTACACATTCCTGGCTCTCGATGTTACTCCTGTGTTTAGTAGTTATTTTTCGCACGAAAAATAAAGCCTGATAAAAGGGAGGAAAATATGTTGCTGTTGAAGTAATACTGAACTTCGTAAATTTCTCAAAGATATTGTACTTCACTTTCAAGTATTGCATTGATCATGCATTGCATTGTAGGCTCTCTCTGTTTTTGATTTACCGTATAGCGCAAAAATTTGGCGGATTTTAAAATTGGCGGATTGGCAGTTTTGGTAATGACCGCCAATATTAAATCTGCCAAACCGTCATTTTTACGCATGCACATACAGAATACATGTATTGCGGCGTGCCCAAATGCCAAAATAAAATCCGCCAATCATGAAATTTTTGACAATCCGCCAAATTTTATTCCCGCCAATATTTTGTGCTATACGGTATTACTGACAGGAAGAGAAACTAGTAGCAAAGCTAAGATTTATGTGCTAGTGAAATAGTTTTACAGTACAATGTCTTGAATTTGTTTACATATAGGTGTGTTGTATTTCATTTTCAAGTACTACATTGATCGCTACAACATCTTCTATGTCTACCAGCCAGCTTCATTCCAAGGGAGACAGTTCCTCCATAGGACAGCCATCAACTTTGTCATTTTAGGTGGAGCACATCTACAGCTCTCAACACTCTTCTTTTCAGTCGTTCGACTTGGTAGGTCACAAGTGTGTGTAAGTGTATACCATGCCTTGTTTCCTTCTGAATGTTGATATATTAATTTTATTTGTTTGCAATCTTTACCATTAAAACATACATATTTCATATGTAGTTTGAAGTATATTCATGTCTACAGGTCGTCTTGATCCTCGCACTGTCATTCTGATAGTGACGTTCACTCTGACTTGTGTTGCCTGTATTGGCGTGATGTTCTTTGGCTGGTTCAAACATCTATTACCACAACTGAGGCTCAAGATGGGACACAAGGTGTGTGTGGAGGTGTATGTGGGAGAGGGAAGGCATTTCGAGGCCTCATTTGATCATACAGCTCAAGGTTCTAGCTAAAGCATGTAGATGAACTTATGAAAACTTTGTTTGCTATGCAATGGCAAACACACACACACACACACACACACACAGGAGCATCGTGTCTTCTCTACCACAAGAGCTGGAGTATTGCAAGAAGTAGAAGAAGAGAATGAAGAAGAAGGAGACCCTGAGATCATAGCTAAAGTACGTAGGTTAATGTGAGAGAATATCCTTGTCACGACAATAATATAGTAGCGTAATCTAATTTCGGCCACTTTCTAAGTATTACATTTTCATGAAACAGCACACATACGCGCACGCACACACACACACACACACCTTCACAGGGATCGTACATCCCCCCTATCCTCCGAGAAGTGCCTCCTCAATCTCTCAACGACAACTCCCTCACAGGCTATGGCTACCAATCCTTTGGCAACACGGACCTCATGGGACGACGAAGTCCCACCTCCTCTCCTCCGAGTGGCACCACCCAGTCGGGAAGACCGGGCAAGGTGAACGACGCCTCGCCAGTTTTACGTCCGCCGAACAAGAAAGTTTCCACTTTGGAACGAAGCATTGCCAAATCAAAGCTATTGTCTGGTGTGAGCGAGCCGGGTAATGGAGGTCATGGAGGTCATGGAGACTTTAAGTAGATCCTCAAAGTTTTATTTGTTACATGATATTAAATTGCAATCAGGACTTCCATGCATTGTGTCAACTATTATTTTGTAGTGATTTTTTAAACGGCTAAGTGTGTGTCTTTGTGAAGTCATTATATTTTGTGATAGGAAACTTTGGACTCTAATAATGAGTGGCGTGTCAAAAGTAATTTTAAATTTTTATAGAAGTTCGATTTCAGTTTAGCTTTTCACAGTATGCATATGTGCACTTAAGATATGTATAAAACTAATAGTGTTACAACTAAATTCATTATGTAGTACCACGGGGATAATAGATAATCCCACTCTATTATCTATGGTAGTACGTACCTGTGAAGGTTGTAGTCTCTAATATATTCAAAACCGGTTCCTCGTGGTCAATGCGCATGCGCAGTAGGTCACTTCAAAACGTGTTTTCTCTCTCTCTCTCTGTGTGTGTTTAGGGCAGTTACCTGGCTTCGAAAAAATAAATACCACCTCTTATGAAAGTTATGTTGAACGGCCTGCTACTGGGAGCCACCATGCTCGCTCAAAACAGTAAGAGCCAATAAACATGTACTGCTGGGCACGTGCCCCAGGAACCTAGAAATTGGTTTATCTCAGTAGCTATGACTTGAGGCTTCACAAATTTCGATGGACTATATATATATAGCTGTTGAAACTGTGGTGACCTGTACATACCTACAGCAAGCTATCTCATTCTCACTGGTTTGCAGCACAAATAATAGGGAGAGCCTGATATTTGGTCACTTTACCTCATCGCAATCGACCACAGATAACACCACCTCCACAGTCAACCCATCAGTACTGAGCTACCACCTCATCTTTCATAACTCATTTCTAAGTTGATTCAACAACCATACTCAAGACCATCACTTTTCAATGGCCTCAGGCTTGTCTAGCTTGGCAATCTATACCTGTTCAACCCTGCAGCCTCAGTTTCAAAGTTTGCCAGTCAGCAGTCTAGCTTCTATACATCCCTGAACACCCCCCACTGTCCAATCATCGCTTTGTGAGAAGATTGCCTCTGGTGAGTTTATTCTATTCTATTTGATGAGATCCTTAATAATCTAAGTCCTAGCTTCCAGCCAAGTTGCAAGTCCACCTATTTATTCATGATGGCAACATTTAGCATAGGCCCGACAACTTTAAAACACCATGAGCAAGGTGTTGCCACCCTAGCATCTTGGCTTGAATCATGGAATACATAATAATTATATTAATTTTTCTTAATCAAATCATGTTTCATGAAGCCTACAAGTTTTAATATAACAATTGAAATGTATATAATATATAGGAGCTGTTGTGTGATATTTTTCCATATTCGAATTCACAGTGTTATTGCATACCGCCTCAGGGCATGGTGGGCAGTCTGATAATTATAATCATTCTACATACAGCATTTGATGAATCAATTATCCAACGTTTATGGGGAAATCCCCCTTGTTGTCAAGACGTAGTGTTATACTCGTGCAATAATTATGTGCCTTGAACAACTCATAATATTTCCCGGTAAAAACGTTGGATAATATAATATTATCATTTATGTGCATGCCCACCCCTGGGCCCTGGGCCACTTGTGCATTGTATACTTAGAGAGCTTGTCACTTTGGCCAGTATTGTGTTGTATGCAAGTATGAAATTACACATAAGCAGTGGGAGTTTGTAGATCAATTTCTGTTACAACCATTTGTTTGTATTGACTTCTTCTGACTCTGGTTCTTGTGTACAAGTATTACAACATTGTTCTCTACTAATTTTGTTAATTCGTACAATTTTTTTGTCTTGATCTTAATTGTCTCACCAATCCTCAATGACTTAATGTGGTGTTCAGCAATCAATGTGGTAATGGCATATGACAATGAATGCTTTTGAGATAGATGCATGTGTTCAACAGTTATCAATAGCATGTTTTTTTACCGTAAAGTTTAAGCTGAAATTCTCTGATTACAGCTTTAAGCTTAGATTTCAAAACTTTTGTCTATTTCAGTTGCTGATTATGGTAAATTAATATATACAGTAACTGTTGTCAATGGAAAATAATAGGCACAATGCATATAAATTTGTACTTACACACATGCAAGATAGATATTTGTTTATATAATTAACTGATGTTCTTTTTAATGTCTGACAAGTCCAAATCAAGTATTAAAATAGACTAGGGTAATAAATTGTTCACAAAATTTTTTGAATGTATGTTATTTATTCAGTGAGAGTTGTGTCTTGCTCAGTTGTTGCTTTTGAATTAGTCAGCCTGAGTACATGTATTTGTGTTGGTATTTAACGAATCACACATGAGCAGTGGGATTTGTAGGTCAATTTCTGTCACAACATCTGCATTTGAAATGACTATCTCTGCCTCTGATTGTTTCACAACATTTTTCTCTCTTTGTTTACGCAATTTCTTCTTGTCTTTTCAATCCTTGAATCTGTGACTTGATGTGATCTTTAGATACAAGTGGTATAGGCATATGACAATAAAAGTGACAAATGCAATACTTGTTGAGATAAATGTAGCTACTTTTGGATGGCCTTCTATGTTGAGTACAAAGAGTGTAGCTGTCGATAAGATGCCGAGGTTTATAAGGAAAGAAATTTCGAACAGATTTGCAATCCATTTTTTGTAAACACCACCAGTGAAGGATAGGTATGCTAGTGTAAAAAAACACACAGTACTCACTGCAAGTAGATTAATGGAAGGATCTCCAAAGATATTGACCGAAAAAATCAGGAATAAGATGATTCGTAAGAGTAGCAATATTCCAGTCCAGTAGCGGTGCTTGTCTTTATAAGGTCCAGTGTAAGCATCAAATACAGGCTTGAGTGCAAACACCCAGTCCAATGGCTTGCGTCTCTTACACATTAGGAGCCACTGTATTGTAATGAGTACCACTGTGTAAGGAATGGAGAGGAAAATCAACAAGACTAATGCTGTCAAGAACAATTAATGGAATGTGCTTTCCTCGAAGATATTCCACATTTCCATCACTTAGCCACAGTAGTTGGTTATACCCATTGTCACTGGCCATGGGATGGAACAGTGTTGTTGACTGAAATATGTTGATCATGAGACGAATCAGTTTTGAGTACGATAGTAGGAATAGGGTTGCAAGTGCTTTGACTCCATTGTTGCCACATAGTCTGGCCACTCTTGTGTAGTGTCGACTCAGTATTACGATGGCTATCACAATGAACCATATGTACATTGGGAAGAGAAATTGAAGCCATGTTTTAGCATAGGCATCCATTCCATCGTAGAAGCAAGCCTCAATACCAAAGTCCAGGTTGATCCAGGCTATGAACCAACTGAGAAAAGAATTGTTTATTTCATGAGGAAAGAAAATGGCTTGATTAGCTCGTAAGATATTGGCATAAAAGATGAGTCCATTTATCAATCCAATGGAGACTGTCAGATTTAGATACATCAGGAATACAACTAAAGCCAGTCCTAAGATCATGAATACTGGAATGAGTAGAAGTAGCCAAAGACTTGAACATTTTTCACATTTAAAAGTACCAAACACTTGACTGAAGTTTCTTGAGCATGCACCACAAAGAATCCCTGACCGGTTAAATGCACACTGTTCATCAGGGTTATTCAAATCTAACATGGGAAGTCCTGTAGTAGATTTACAGTAGTCTAAAGGACAATTATTGTGCACGAGGACCTCACACTCATTTTTCTTGTACATTTTTGCTGGATATATCCATTTATGCCCAGTACGGATAATTGTGTAGGTCTCCATCTCACATTGTATGCCATGACTGTGAAGAGTGTGACTACAGATACAGCTTAGTGATGTATTGTTGAAAGAAAATCCTGGTGGACATTGCTTTAAAGAGATATTTACTACCATAGTTTTCCTTAGTAGTATACTGTTGGGAAAAATGTCAGGTAGGTTAACTTCATTTTTTACTATCAGTTGCATCCGTTCCTTCTTATTTGGTGAGTAGAGTTTGTAGATTAAGCCAATGCATTCTCGATCAGTGCTCTGAACATCTTGGCCAAACTCAAGTTTTGTAGTTTTCCTTCTGTTATTTTGAAATCTTGCCTGAACTATTGTAGGAACTGTACCAAACTCCCATCCTACAGCAACAGCTTGGATTTTAAATTTCTGTCCAGGAAATACATCAATGGTATGTTCAACAATAGAGCAGTCTGGTACTGAATTGTCCGTACAAATGCAAACTCGAATGGGATCTGATGACACTAAACTATGGTTTATATTGTTGTTCATGTCAATTACTGGACAACCATGTTGAAATGGTTCAGTTAGCCCTCCATATACGTTATCTCCAGAATGTTGAGCAGTGTTGTTTGTGTACTCAAGAATTGGACATTGTGTAGTAAAATTAAAAGTGTCGTCAAGCCAAATGAAGGGTGACATTTCACTTTTTCTCTTTGCAAGGTAGCTGGGTGTGTCAACATATATTGCACCTCCTGTTTGAATTGCCTTGTTTTCTATGAATCTCATAACATTGTACCTGCTTGTAGGCACCCATATCTGTGATTCATCATACATAGCAATGGCACCACCATTGGCACCAGTATTTTGTATAAAGAACACGGTAGTATTGTTACTTGATAATATAATAAGAGAGTTATTAAGTGTTATTGCTCCTCCAAATGTTGAAGTAATGTTTTGAAATTTAATGTAAGAACCGTTTTTAGCAGAAATGACAGAAGCTTCTACGTAAATTACAGAATCATTTGACCAGGATGATGTTATTGTGTTATTAGTGAAGTATGCTTTGCTATCCACTTCGAATGTTAAGCTTGATTCAATTAGTTTTATTGTACCAAAATTGTTACGTATATGCAAATGATCCTCAATAAAAATATCTGTGTTTAGTGCCATTAATGTATGCATTCCAAATGTTTCTGAAATATTTACGTTTCTAAGCCTTGCTTGATTTCCATAGAAATAAAGGCTAAATTTACAGGCACCTCCATGAATTATAACATTCTCCAATATTATATCCTTTCCCCCAAAATAGCTGCCAAAGCAAGAATTATTGAAAGTAGTATTCGTGATCTCTATCCATGAGCTTTTATTACACTCGAAAGTAAGACCTGAATTTGAACTTCTCTTAGCATATTTTGAAGTTAGCAGTTTTATTAAGACAGTGATTTCAGTAGCTTTTCTCAAATGCAAAAAAATATTTGCATATGATCCAATGTTTTCATAGTAAGTGTTATTTATGAGTTGTACTGTTCCAGTTTTGACTATTCTCATTTGGAGGCCACTACTATAAATAAAGCTTCCCAACTTAGGATAATCAGGACGAATATACCGAATGTTTGTCGTGTTTCCGTACTCAAATATTGAATCTGTGATGGAATAGTTGAGACTTGTGTTTGTCTCTTTGTCAGACATTTGAACTATATAACAATTTACTTCATTGTTTGAAAGGTTCAGTTTGGATAGTGAAAGGTGTGAGTGGACATTTTCAATGTAGAGTCCAAATCCGTTTGTGTTAGTGATGCTAATATTTTCTGCAATGAAGTGTACAATGTTGTTTACCACAATTGTCATGTTGAATGTTGCAGTAGCGAATCTAAATACTGGTGATTCATGAAATTCGTGAGGACCGCCACATTTGTCAAGGGTTATTCCAGACATAGCCAGCCTAGTTATATTCCTAAATTCAAAACTGAATGGTGAACTGCATTGTATCAAGCATGTAGCTTTGTTTCCAAATGTTGAAATATTTAACTGGTCCAGTCCTTCAATTATGAGTTCCCTTGTGGATTTAATATCATCACCAATGATGTGAGTTCCATGGTAAAGAAGTAAAGTAGTGCTCATTGAAAATTCAGTACAACAGTCTGACTGAAATTGGCAAGACCTTCCAGGGTGAAGCACATTTGATGAGGAGAACATTGCTCCTCACTCTGTACCACGTAAATGGTATTTGTACTTCCTGCTACAATGTAACATTGAACTGTGAAGAGAAGTAGTAGGCTTGCTGCCATGACTGTAGTACATTTAAATATTCCCATTGTATTTCTCTTGACCAGTGTAGTTGGGTATTTATATTGTGATTCCAACTCATCTAGTTGTAGCTTATAGACTTGTACATGCATATATAGAATCGTTTCACTGTTGACAACGCAATTAAATTGTAGAATTGTTGTACAAAAATATCTATAGCTTAATACTGTTATAGTAATTAGTGTGTATTTATTCCCAATGTTTATAGTTTTGAGTACAACCTAAGACTTGTTTTGGACACTATAATTGTGTGAATGTAGAGTGTATATTATTACTGGGTTGAAATTCCCACAGGTTACTGTTTTTTGCTTAGATATTGAGACAATTCTTATGGTTTCCACAACAATCGGTGCCCCTTTTTTTACTATGATATTTGCATCTTGCTCTAGTACTGTTAAATAAAGGTATAATGATGTTAGTATTCACTCAGGTAAGTTAAGGCATGGATTTTAATTAGTGTACAATTACAAAAAAAAAACAACAAAAACAAAAAAACAAAACAACTCTTGTTAGTGATAATAAAAATTATGTTCGTGCATGAGTATAATAAAGTGTATAGTTTATCATGTTTACATGTTCACACAAGTTTGTTGTTTAAGTGTGTACTTAGTATTCAAGCAGTGGTTCACGAAGGTTCACTGAAGTTTGTGTAACACCTTCTCTGATATCTGCTAATTCACATACCAGTTCAACTTCTTCCTCTCTGTCTTTGCTAGTTTTTAACCTTTCCATAACTTTTACAACCATGTTATTTGCCATTATCTTATCAGTGAGCCATTCGACTGTGGCAATCCTTTGAATTAGGTGTCCTAGTACAATGATAGCAAAAGTGATGAAGGCTATGCTGGTTGAAACAGTTGTAGGCCATTTAGAGATCTTTGATGAATATATTTGATAGACTGTTGCTGATGACAATAAGCTGGCATTGAGTATGAAAGATATTTCAATGAGGTTCACTAGTCGTGATTTATACACTTTCCCAGCCAAAAATGGTATAAAAAGCATCAAGTTAAGCACGATTATTATTGCTATAAGGTTAACAAATGGATTGTTGGATACATTGAGTGAAAACACGAGAAAGAGTAAGACTCTAACTAGCAGCAGTAGTCCAGTCCAGTAGCGATGGTTGTCTTTGTAAGGGCCAGTGTAAGCATCAAAGAGAGGTTTCAGCCTGTTCACCCAGAACAAGGGACGATGTTCACTCCATTTTTGTAGCCACTGTATTGTGAGGAGGATGGCTGTGTAGGGAAGTGAGAGGAAGAGAAGAAGAAGGAGAGCTGCTATAAAGAGAGGGATGTGCTTTCCTTTGAGGTAGTCCACATTGCCATCATAAGTCCACACTGCTGTAACTTGTTTATTGTTGTGTAAAAGGGTTGTTGGCTGTAAGACTGTGATTACAACTCTATGGACCTTTGCATATGATACTAGAAATAGAGTAGCCAGAACTGGGACAGCATTTTTACCACACAATTTGGCAACTATATCAAATTGATAGCTTAACACAATTATAGCAATCACTATGAACCAGATATAGAATGGGAAGAGGAATTGGAACCATGTTTTAGCATAGGCATCCATTCCATCATAAAAACAAATCTCTATTCCAAAGTCTAGGTTGATCCAAGATATAAACCAACTGAGAAACGTATTAGATATTTCATGAGGAAAGAAAATATCTTGGTTAGCTCGTACAATGTTGGCATAAAGAATAAATCCATTAATGGTTCCAACAGCAACAGTCAAATTTAGTACCATTATGAACACCACTAGAGCTACTCCAGCAACTGTGAATACTAATACAATAAAAAGTACCCAATAACTTGAACACTTTTTGCAGTTTGAAGTTCCGAATACTTGACTCAAACCTGGCGAACAACCTCCACATAGTATGCCTGAGCGACTTGATGCACACTGACTGTCTGGGGATTCTAAATCTAGTTGGATCAATTTGTTGTGGCTTTTACAATAATTCTGTGGGCAGTATTTGGAAATTGTAATCTTTTGTTTTTGTGTTGTGTTTGCTTTAAGCCACACTTGGCCAGTTTGTTCAACTTTGAATATTTCCATGTTACACTTGATATTGTTATCAGTGAGAAAAGGATGACATGTACAGATGTTTATTGTATCATTAAAAGAAAATCCTGGTGGACATTTCTTCATAGAGATGCTGACTACCAGTTTTTTTCTCAATAGTCTACTGTTGGGAATATTATCAGGTATGTTTTCATTTTCCACTAACAATTCTAACCGTTCATTCTCATTTGGTGAGTAGAGTTTGTACATTAAACTAGTGCAATATCGGCTAACAATTTGGACATACTGGCCCACCTCAAGTTTTGTAGTTTTTCTACTATTATCTTCAAATCTTGCATGAACTATTGAGGGAACTGTACCGAACTCCCAGCCTACAGCAACAGCTGGAATTTTAAATTTCTGTCCTGGAAAGATCTCAATCATGTGTTCAATGATAGAACAGTCTGGTAGTGAATTGTTGCTGCAAATGCAAACTCTAATGGGGTCTGATGACAACAAGCTGTAATTCATATTTTGTGAGTCTATTAATTGACAATCTGCCAGGTTAAATGGGTCCAAGAGCCAACCTCCATAGACATTATCACCAGAATGTTGAGCAGTATTATTTGTATACTCAATAATCGGACATAGTTTGCTTTGTGTGTTATGTGTAAGAAGCTTGATGAAAGCTATCATATCACCTTGATTCTTTACAAGGTAACTGTGTGTGTCTACATAAATTGCACCACCTGCTTGAACAGCCTTGTTTCCAATGAACTTCAGATTATTGTATTTGCTGCTAGGTATCAATATCTGTGAGCCATCATACATGGCAATGGCACCACCATTCGTTCCAGTATTTTGTACGAAGATTATGGTAGCAACCCGATTTAGTAATCTAATTTGTGAGTTGACTAGTGTTATTGCTCCACCAAGTGTTGAAGTATTGTTTTGAAATTTAACATAAGAACCACCATAAATATCAATTTTAGAATCTTTAGCATAGACTACAGAACTTTGTTTTGATCTGTATGATGTTGCTGTGTTGTTAATAAAGTATGTTTGGCTATTTACATCAAATTTTAGTGTGCCTACTACAAGTTTTACAGTACCAAGATTGTTTTGTATGTGCATTTGATCCTTAATAACAGTATCTGTTTGTTTTACTAGTATTGTATATGTTCCAATTGCTTCTGAAATGTTCACATTGTTAATTGTTGCACAAGTTTCAATTCTGTAGATGATGAGACCAGCTAAGCAACCACTTCCATGTATTGTTACATTCTCCAATATAACCTGCCCTCCAAAAGCTGTGCTAACACAAGAATTACTGAAGGTGCTATTGATGATAACTACCGTTGAGTTTTCATCCCTTACCTTATTTTTTAAAGAAAGACCATACTGATTTGAACTAATTTTTGCATACGTTGAAGTTAGGTGTTTTATTGAAGCTTTGATTGCTTTAGCTCTTCGCGAATCCAAATTAAAGTTTCGTCCAGATCCAATGTTTTCATGATGTGTGTTGTTTATGAACTGCATTGTTCCAGTTTTAGCTATTATCATTTCAAGGCCACTGCTACCAATTGTTTGTTTTTTGTTACCATATCTAGTACTATGGTAGTACTGACTGTTTGTAGTGTTTCCATACTCAAATGTTGAACCTATAATGCTATATTTGAAACTTGTAGTTGTCTCTCCAACAGATGCTGTTTGTACTATATAACAGTTGACTTCATTGTTTGAAAGTTTAATAATGGATAGTAACAGTTCTTGATAGACATTTTCAATGAAGAGTCCAAATCCTTTTGTGTTAGTAATGCTCAAGTTGTCTGCAATAAAGTATATAGTATTTTTTACCACTAGAGTCATATTGAATGTAGTTGATTCACTAAAGTTATGGGGATTGCCACAGTTGTCAAAAGTTACTCCAGATATAGTCAATCTGGTTATATTTGTTAATTCAAAACCAAAGGGTGAATTGCATTTTATCAAACATCTTGCTGGTTTGTTCTCAGCTTCATTTCCAAATGTAGAAATATTCAATTGGTGAAGGCCTTGAATTTTGAGCCTTCTTGTGGATTCAATATTGTTGCCAATCATGTGAGTTCCATGTGAAAAGAGTAGAGTTGTGTCCATTGAAAAATCATGATCAGCTGTCTGACTGAAATTGATAAGCCCTTCCAGGGTGAAGCACATTTGATGAGGAGAGCATTGTTCCTCATTCTGTACCACATAAATGATACTTGTACTTACTTCTATAATGTAACATTGAATCACAAAGAGAACTAGTAGGCTTGCTACCATGATCATAGTACGCGTAAACAATCCCATAACATTTCTCGTTTAAGTTTTAACTCAGACTGTTTCTGTGATTTATAGAATCTGATGCTTGTATATATTTACCTGCAACTATATAAATATACCTTGAGAATAGTTTCATTGTTGACACTATACAAATGTATGAAGTTAATAACATAAAGCGATACTGTTACAGAATGTATATAATAACATTTGTCATTTATTTCATTAAGTCCCAATGTTTATAGTTTTGAGCACAGCTGATAAGACTTGTTTTTGGACATAATACACAAATGTATAGTATACAATATTGGGTTGAAATCCCCCCAAATTGCTATTTCATTCTCAGATATTGAGTCTCTTAGCGGTTTGCCACACAAAAGTATACTATTATGGTAAAATGTTTAAAACAGAGTTAAATATTCACAATTTTGTTCATCCACACTCCCCTAGCATTTATCTTGAGTCAAAATACACTACCCCTCAGAATAAAGTTCCTGTCGTGTTCTGTAAAACGACTGTGCTTTAATCTCATTATCACAGTAAAAAATGAAAAACGTAGTTTGCAATCTAGCAACAAATATTTCATATTGCATGGGTATCAAAACTTGGACTGAAAGAAGCTATGAGCTAGGCTCTAAGGCTGTTTAAGATTGAAAACAAACAAGAACCAGTGTAGTATATAACAGAAAGAGTTTTCACAGTCATTTTAGCCTAGTAAGGCTGTCAATCACCATACATGTTTGAAGTTTTTCTTACTGTTTGTATTGACCATGCTGCTGCTAGCATTCTTTGTCAGCATATTTTTTAAACTTTACTATATTGCTTTGCAACAAAATGCTGTCCAAGTACTCTATTGATAGCACTTAGTGTTGTTTTTGAGCCAGCAAAAAGATCCCAGAATGGGTAGGTGCCGTTTGCTTTTTCTCAAAATACTTATTTACATGAAATGTGATGTAATCCTGCTGAAAACAGAAACAGCCATGACTAATTTTTAAACGTCAGTTTGCAAGCAGTTTTACTGTGAAACGCAAATGGAATTGGAACTTTATTTTGAGGGCTACTGTAGTTTGCGTACAATAATAAGAATAGAGTTGCAAGTGCTTTGACTCCATTGTTACCACATAGCCTGGCCACTCTTGTGTAGTGTCGACTCAGTACTACAATGGCTATCTGAATAAATCACATGTACAATGGCAGGAGCTTATAACCATGTGCATGATGGAGCAGCTTGCTCCACACACCGAGGCTTAATCATGTTTGTAAAATGCAGTAGTAAAATTGCCATAATTATAAGGTAGGTACTGGCACAACTTTGTCTTGGGTTGTGGCATTACTGTATAATGGCTGTTCGAATGATCTTAGTAATGTGTGTTCTAATCTATGTACACATTTAGTGATCCATCCAATGAGATTTGACTATCTTGTTTTACAAGTAAGAGAAAGCCATGCATATGTCAATTTTAAAGATCATACTTTATAATGTTGTCATAGTAATATTAAGTAGCAAATGCTCTAAAGCAACCCCATTGTGCATATATATCTCCAAGTGCGATTGAATAATGTTCATTATCGACTCAATAAGTGTCTTGAAAAAAATCACGTTACTATTGAGTGCATGGTTCTATTTAAAAAAGCAAACAATACTAAATAAACATGCATATAGTTATTATTTTAAAATTGTTATATACTATATGAATTAATAGCTGTTCCTTATATTAGTGAATATGCTTCATTTTGCATAGTTTTTGCTTTAGTCGTCCAGCAGTGGTTCTCGTAGCTATACAAATGTTGTAGTTTTGCAGTTCGATCTCCACATAGCATTTCTCTTGAGTTGAGTTAGGTTATTGAATGCTTTAAAAATTATTTAGAGCTTATAGTTATTCTAATTTATAGACATGCAATGTATACATGCCACTATATGCCTTGGGAAAAGTTTGTTATTTATACAATAAACTCAAGTGTATAATAGCATTAATATTATTGTTAGCAAAATACAGTGGTACTGTTGATAACTATTGTAATATTGATATTATTTTGTGTGGTTATTATAAATTTTAGTGTCCCAAAGTCTAGAATTTTGATAACAAGACTTGTTTTTCTGCAGCTCTTTGTATTTTTATTATAATACTGTATATAGTGGTGGGAAATTGTGAGGACGATATTTTCATGGATTTCACGGTTTGGCACCATGCATTCCACAAAAAATTGCCGCACGAAATGTTGGGATAAACTGAGCTGAGCTTTTCATAAACCTATACTAGCTGCAAGAATATGGAAAAGAGCTGGAATGGATCTCAACATGGAACTTTATTATACTTGCTGTTGTTACTGAGTCACCATCCATGAAAATTTTCCTTACTAATTTCTATTCAAGATGATAATGCAAAAAAATCCCCCCTCAAAAAATTTCTGTTCCATATATCGTACATATCATTAAGCCTCAGCGCGTGCGTAGCACGTGCAGAGGATTACGGTTCGTAGTTGTTTTGGTGTGTCTGCATGTCTGCATGTCTGTCTCTCTGTAACAGTTACTAGCTAGATTATCCGAAGAATTGCAGCTCTATGGTCAAAATGGATGATACTTTCATTCATAAATGTTGAAAATGGTCAAGTAGAGTCGTGCAAATTGCTGTAGTTTCAGAGATCTGAGTCTTTTAAACACTTTTTAGCTTCTCAGCTTCGAGACTGCCCCCATTGATCACTCCCTGAGTGTGCATCGTCTAGAAATACAGACTTGGCATGATGCAGATCTTGGCTCAGTTGGCTTTGCTGCTTTATAGGTAAGTATTTGAATCGATTGCAAGTTAAAATTACTGAGATAATATTTAGAACTATGCATCTGTGTATCTTAGTTGTGTGCTGTTTTTAATAAATCAGTGAAAGTTCATGCAGGCTCAGTGCCATACTATCAGGAAGCAGTGAGCATCAGTGTGGCTGTTAATCAAGTTTTACTATTCGATCAATTAAAACTGAGTTTTTCAGAGGTTATTGTAAATAGGCTGGCCCAAACAGCTCAATACATCCTTTGAAGCTCATATAGCTAGGCTGTGCTTGATTGAACACTTATTCTGCATAGCTGGGCCTTGTTGCATAAGTACTATAATCGTCCTTTGGACTATTGTTTGTTAATTTCAGGGTGCATATGCTAGTTGAGTGCGCTGAGGCTTATAGGTACTTTCATTAGGGTTAAATTTAAATCAATTCCCGATAAGAAAGCTGTAGGCATTGACATTTCATTGATAAAAGAAAAATAACAGCTGAAACTAATAAAATAATCGATACCCATTCTCTTGTGAATATACCAATTACTCTGGATTAATGTGGTTGGTCCAATAGTTATGATAATGATACATGAATAAAACTTGGAGACATAGTGTATGAGACTCCCGTTTAGCTCTAAGAAGATCTGATGCTAAAAATGAAGCAGAGACTGCCTGAGGAGAGCACGTTTTCTCTAAGTGAGTTGGAAGAGTAAATATTTGTTTCATTTGTCTGGACAAAATTTACAATAATTTCAAATATGTAGTCAGTAATGTTTGAAAAGCCTACATCTACAAAGAATTTAAGTGTGCGGACTAAGTATGATGCAACATAAATTTAAAGCAAATTATACACTGAAAATCCTATAAACTTAGGTGATTATGAAGAAAAATAAACTACATATTCATTCTTATAATAACATGATCGAAGTTTGCAGTTCTCAGTATATTGTTATCTAATATTAATTTTAAGTAGTGGTTTGTCAATACTTACTGATGTTTGTGTAATGCCTTTTTTGTTATCTGCTGATTCTGGATCACATACTAAAATTTCATCCTGCTTAACTTGGCTACTCCTTTCAATGTTTGACCATCCTGTTAGTTTCATAGCTTTTGCAGCTATGTGATTGGACTTTATCTTGTCAGCAAACAATTTCACTGTGGTAATCCTTTGAATTAGGTGTCCTAGTACGATGATAACAAATGTAACAAATGCTATGCTGGTTGACACAGTTGTGGGCCATTTGGAAATCTTTGATAGATATATTTGATAAACTGTTGCTGCTGATAATATGCTGGCATTGAGTATGAAGGATAGCTCAATAGCATTTACTAGTCGTGATTTGTACACTTGCCCTGTAAGAAAGGGGATGGACAGCATCAAAATGAGCACAATGATCATTGCTAGAAGGTTAACAAATGGATTGTTGGATACATTGAGTGAGAACACTAGAAAAAGTAGGACTCTAACTAGTAGTAGTAGTCCAGTCCAGTAGCGATGGTTGTCTTTGTAAGAACCAGTGTAAGCGTCAAAGAGAGGTTTCAGCCTGTTCACCCAGAACAAGAGACGATATTCACTCCATTTTTGTAGCCACTGTATTGTGAGGAGGATGGCTGTGTAGGGAAGTGAGAGGAAGAGAAGAAGAAGGAGAGCTGCTATGAAGAGAGGGATGTGCTTTCCTTTGAGGTAGTCCACATTGCCGTCATAAGTCCAGACTCCTGTAACATGTCCATCACTGTGTAAAAGGGTTGTTGGCTGTAATACTGTAATTACAACTCGTAGAACCTTTGCGTATGATAGTAAAAATAGAGTAGCCAGAACTGGAACTGCATTTTTACCACACAATTTTGCAACCCTGTCAAAGCGATAGCTTAA
>CAXIPT010000006.1:1190564-1256881 GCA_964030475.1 Tethya wilhelma | reverse complement strand
ATCTCCAGATTGGGTAGCTCTACCACAAGTTTACAGGTTGTTTTGAGCTGCCGTCCGTGATGTGATTTTTTGGGCCGACTATTGATTATTTCGGACACACCCTTAATCCTGCCAGAAAGCGTTACAGAAAGGGGGTGAGGCTGGATGTTTGCACAGATTTTCACGAGCAGTCTAATGGTAATAGTCTCGAAGCAGCAATGCCCACAGGTAAGTCAGAATAGCGTCCGATAATTGATGGTGTCCGAGCATTGATTGCTTACTCTACCACTGTTAATGTTAAACTAAGGACATAACAGAATGGCGACGAGTTATATAGGTACGTCAGGACCGTTCAACCCAGCTAATGGAGACGACTGGAACGTCTACAAAGACCAGTTCGAACATTTCTTGAAAGCAAACGGCGTAACTGACACCGACAAGAAAGTGAATCTGCTACTGGCATTGATAGGCACAGAAACATTCAAACTGGCAACAAATTTAGTTGCACCTGAGAAGCTTGCTGATCTATCGTATGAGTCAGTAACAAAGAAGCTGTCAGACCACTTCAAACAAAAGCCAAACAAGATCGCAGAACGTTTTCATTTTCACAAATGGCAACAAAAACAGGAAAAAGTATCGCTGACTACCTGGCAGAGTTGAGAAGACTAGCCGTTACCTGCGAGTTTGGTACGTTCTTGGACCAAGCACTTTTGGACAAACTGGTCTGTGATCTGGACAAAGAACCCATTCAGAGACGGCTCTTAACGGAAAGCGACCTAACATTGGAAAAAGCACTAACACTAGCACAAAGTATGGAAGTAGCAGCGAAGAGCACAAAGGAGATCCAAACAACACCAAATAGTAAAATTGTGGTGCAGAAAGTCATGCAACAGACTCAGTCATGTTATCGATGCCTGGGAACAAAGCACACTCCAATGCGATGCAGGTATAAGAACACTAGATGTAATAACTGTAGAGTTACAATTAAGTGAAAAAAACATTGAAAATGTAATGAGACATAGGAATGGCCAAATCGTAAAAAAGGAAGCAAACAAGAACGAATGGCTGTCTGAGTGTGCGCAGAATCATTCCTGTGTGGGCTGCATGTAGTACTCTCTTCCCACGTTGGGTCCCTCATGTTGCCCATAGGAATAATACTTTACACACTCAAACAGCCATTCGTTCTTGTTTGCTTTCTTTTTACGATTTGGCCATTCCTATGTCTCATTACATTTTCAATGTTTTTTTTCATTTGCTTGTTCTCATTTTTTCATAATTCTACAACACATTTGAGTTTGTGTGTATATGGTAGCTACTTGTACACTATCAGTATGGATATTATAGCTGATGTTATAATCTATGCTATTAGTATAAAGTCATATTGAAGCATCTCAGGAGGCTGGAGCTGTATCTTACAAAATTTACTTGCTTTGCTCATCTTCTTATAATGACAACTATGTAACAAAGTAGTCTATATTCACCTCCTATTATTGAAGACTGAAAGGTACTGGTAACTGGTTACAGAGACTTCAGCACAACCAGAAATCTTCAGGTAAAACAGGCAGGGCAGCGAATATTTGGATTCCAAATAACGCACACTTGTCTAACTGGAAAAGGGTTGTCAACTTGATTTCCAAGGTAGCTAATGAATTATTAATGAGTATAGAAATGAATGGCTGCCATACAGAGAAGGCGCTTTTTGTCTTGTATCTAGCGACTCAGCTAGAGAGACGAATAACCGATACAAAAAGCACGTGAAGACAAAGAAACCAAGTTTATTCGTTCAAGAATCAGCTTCTGAAAGCGAGCGGTCTTCGAGAAAAGTCGTTCCAAGATAAAAGAAGAAAAAGAAGAAGAAGAAGATGGAGAAAATTGGAGGTTTGACATACTTTAGTTTGTTACTTTAGTGATGGTTTTAGGCTATGTTTTTAGGCTCAATAGAAAGAGAAAAGGCTAAATAGTAGTTTAAGAAGCCTTTTAGTGCCAAGCGCTCAGTTTTTGCAGTTATTAGCGTAAATATTTGTATTGTGCTAATGGGCCATCCGTGCCATTCCTATGTACCCAGTACTACCGTACTGGGAATTGGACACTTTGCTAGGGCCTGCACTAAAGCACAAACCAGTCAACCTGGAAATGCCAACAAGCAAAACTCCTCACAGCACCGTTGGTGTACTAGTAAACACAAGACACACCAAGTCGAAGCTACAACTGAGGAAACCCAAGCACACTATTCTGAAGAAGATACTGATGTTGCAGACACAGTGCAAGTACAAGCTTTTTTTCAAGTAACTCCAAAAAGCTACAAATTATCGTTAGAAGTGAATGGCACACCAATTACTATGGAATTGGACACTGGAGCAGCTGTGAGTTTAGTCCGTGAAGCCACATGGGCAGACAGATTTGGAAAACCACCATTACAACCTTCCCACATCATGCTGCAGAGCTACCCAAACAGAAGCCTCAAAGTGCTTGGTGAGTGCTCAATGGTAGTGAGAGTACATGGGAAAGAAGCCACATTACCCCTAGTTGTGGTGGAGGGGAGTGGAAGTGCATTGTTTGATAGAAATCGGTTAGAGAAAATACAGCTGAACTGGATGGAGATAATGCAAACAAATGAGATTACCAGGCCAGCAAAAGAAATACCTTCTGATGTACAGAAAATGGCTCAAAAGTATGCAAAGGTATTCCAAGAAGGTAGGTATGGAGGCTTGTAAGAATGTGAAAGCCAATTTACATGTAAAACCTGATGTAAAACCTTGCTTTTTTCGGCCAAGACCAATTCCCCTTAGTATGAGGTCCAAAGTGGCAGGTACTATGGGTGCTGCCCAATTGGAGACCTCAACTTTCTCCAATATACCCTGTTTGTCTTTCCTCTCCAATTCCTCCTCCTGTACCCAAACCTGATGGGAGCGCAAGGGTATGTGGTGATTACAAAGTTACCATCAATCTTAACCTAGACGTTAATCAGTACTTTACCAAGAGCAGAAGAGTTATTGTCTACTCTAAATGGAGGAGAACAGTTCACCAAACTTGATCTCTCAGAGGCTTACTTGCAGATTGAATTGGATGAGGAATCCAAACAATACCTCGTAATTAACACTCACAAAGGCCTCTACCGAATGACTCGATTACCATATGGANATAAGCTCCATTAGTAGAACTGGCAGGCCAGTTTGAGGATCCTGGTGTGTGCCTAGGAACTGTACGATATTGGGATGCTTTATTGCACTCATGAACTCACACTCCTGCATGAAACGCTGAATGGGTAGTCTGTGTTCTTTGTTTCGTTCAATTTGTTGGTATGCATTTGGATCGAAAAGTGTCTGATGAATGACCTTAGCAGCACACAGCAGATCATCACACAGAGCCTTGCAAACGATTCCATACGATCTTTAGGATCCAATTTGTCTTAATTTGTTTTCAGGAACGTCCACTCCTCCCGATAATTCAGAGAGCACCCCCCTTCATTATTTAGTTAAGCAATGGAGCCTAACTATAATAGACAGGTATATAGCCTGCTGGCCAAGAGTTGGGTATAAAAAGGGGTAGAGAATGATGGTTAGCTATTGAATCTCTGTATCTATGTGAGCTGTTTGATCTTGAAAAAAAATACTTTAATCATGGAATTTCTGTTATAGTAGTTATATCAAGTCAGTATGCATCCAATTGCGGATCGCTGTGTACATGTACTATATAGCTGTTCATGCATGCTTATATGCATAGAACACATAATACAGCATAATATAATTCGTGAATGAAATGTGAAGCACAAAAGATAGCATAAATACTGTAAAGTAACATTTTACTACAGTGTGAATTTGCAAAATTCCAAAACTGCAAGAAAAATTTTTGTACCTATATATATAGGTACAAAAATTTTTCTTGCAGTTTTGGAATTTTGCAAATTAAACCTATAGTATCACTTCTGGTTCAGACTTTTACTCAAAGTCTGAACCAGAAGTGATACTATAGGTTAATAATAGGCCAGATCCAATTACAACTGCATGGATCCGACAATCATGTACACCAATCTATTATTGCTCAGGCATTTTGCTTGTCATGGATGTCAATACTTCAACCAATACTAGCAGTTCAGATATCACTGCCAGTCTTGAGGCTGTGTATATCCTCATTGGTGTCAGTCATATTGTATTTGTCGTGCTTCCAGTCCCTGTGTTCAGTCCAATGCTCCTCAAGTACGCTCTAAAATCAGAGTACAAGAAGACAAAAGGAGCCATTACAATCATCTTCATTTTCATCCAGCGGCATCGCTGTGTACCATAGCACCATCAACCTAAAAGCAGACCCAGGCTGAAAGAAACCAAGAATTCTAGTGAAAGTGATAGCAGTGATTCAGAAGTAGATATTTCTTGCTCTAGACTGGTACAATATGACACTTGCAATGGAGTACCCGGACTGCTGATCCATCGGAGAGGACCTCCTACCTGGACCCCAATCAAACCAACGATGAGCATATCTCCAGTTGCCTCCAGGACTAGATCGAAAACTCAAACTACATAATCACTTGCATAAATTTGACTATTAGTTTTATCTGTATATTTTGTTCTGGCTGTCAGTTAACTCCGATAGACCATCAGTACACTGTTGTGTACTGTAAATAGTTGCTCTTCAGATAACAAGTTGTTATGCTATTGTTGTACACGTGCAAGTCGGTACACAACAATTGGCGACGAGGATAGAGAGCTAGAGTACCCAACATGGCAGCGAGTCATGGGACTATAGGTGAATTCGACCAGGATGAGGAGGACTGGGAGAGTTATGTGGAACGAGCACAGTTCTACTTTATTGCAAATGATATTGAGGCTGCCGACAAAAAACGAGCCNATGGATGCCTATGCTAAAACATGGCTACAATTCCTCTTCCCACTCTACATCTGGTTCATAGTAATTGCCATGATAGTATCAAGTTATCGCTTTGACAGGATTGCAAAATTGTGTGGAAAAAATGTAGTTCCAGTTCTGGCTACTTTATTTTTACTTTCATATGCAAAGGTCCTTCGAGTTATTATCACAGTCTTACAGCCAACAACTCTTTCTCACAGTGATGGACACACTACAGTAGTGTGGACTTATGATGGCAATGTGGACTACCTCAAAGGAAAGCACATCCCTCTCTTCATAGCAGCTCTCCTTCTTCTTCTCTTCCTCTCACTTCCCTACACAGCCATCCTCCTCACAATACAGTGGCTACAAAAATGGAGTGAACACCGTCTATTGTTCTGGGTGAACAGGCTCAAACCTCTCTTTGACGCTTATACAGGTCCTTACAAAGACAACCATCGCTACTGGACTGGACTATTATTGCTAGTTAGAGTGATACTTTTTCTAGTCTTTTCACTCAATTTATCCAATAATCCATTTATTAACCTTCGAGCGATAGTAATTGTGCTCATTTTGATGCTATCTATTCCATTTGTAACTGGGCAAGTGTACAAATCACGAGTAGTAAATGTTATTGAACTATCTTTCATACTCAATGCCGGTGTGCTTGCAGCAGCAACAGTATATCAGATATATTTATCAAAGATTTCAAAATGGCCCACAACTGTTTCAACCAGCATAGCATTTGTTACTTTTGTAATCATTGTACTAGGACACCTGATTCAAAGGATTGCCACAGTGAAATGGTTCACTGATAAGATAATGGGAAACAACTTGGTTGTAAAAGTTATGGAAAGGTTAAACATTACTAAAGCTAGAGATGAAGAAGTTGAACTGGTATGTGAACCAGCAGATATCAGAGAAGGTGTCACACAAACATCAGTAAGCCTTCGTGAACCACTGCTTGAATACTAAGTCCACACTGGAGCTACAAATTTTGTGAACATACAATAATAATGTAGGTTCTAGACATTTTTATATCACTACAACTGTAATAATTCACAGTTCTTGTAATTTTCCAGTTTAAATATAGATGTGACAGTAAAACAATAATAATACAGCACTGCAGTATGGCATACTTTGTCTAAATTTCTTGGTATGAATAGCTAGCTAAAAACCTCATGTGAGGTTATTTCAATAAGAGGAGGGATATTGTGATGGAGACACTACAGGATCAGACCCCATTAAAGTCTGCATTTGCAACAACAATTCACTACCAGACTGTTCTATTGTTGAACATGCCATTGAGATCTTTCCTGGACAGAAATTCGAAATCCAAGCTGTTGCTGTAGGTTGGAAGGATAGTACAGTTCCTTCAATAGTTGGTGCAAGATTCGAAGATAATAGACGGAAAACTACAGAACTTGAAGTTGACCAGTATGTTCAAAGTGTTCAAAGATATTGCACTAACTTAACGTACAAAGTGTACTCAACAAATAAAAAGGAACGATTGCAATTGCTGGTAGAAAATGTAGACATACCTAAATTAAGTCTTCTGAATAATATTGTATCATTACTTCAGAAAAAAAAAGTTGTGGTAAATATTTACATTAAGGAATGCCCACTAGGATTTTCTCTAAATGCTATAGTGAACACATGTACATGTATTCCATTTCTAATTAACAACAATATCAAATGCAACACAGAACTATACAAAGTTGAAAGAACTGGACAAGTGTGGTTGAAAGCAAGCACAACGGAACCGCATAACATTACTATTTCCAAATATTGCCCACAGAATTACTGCAAAAGTAGTACCAATTTGATACAGCTAGATTTGGACTATCCAGACAGTCAGTGTGCATCTAATCGCTCGGGCACACTATGCGGAAGTTGTTCACCAGGTTTGAGTCAAGTATTTGGAACTTCAACCTGTAAGAAATGTTCAAGCCTTTGGGTACTTCTTATTGTGCCAGTTTTCATAGTTGCTGGAGTAGCTCTAGTGGTGTTCATAATGGTACTAAACTTGACTGTTGCTGTTGGAACCATCAATGGGCTCATTCTTTATGCCAACATAATACGAGCTAACCAAGATATTTTCTTTCCTCCTGAAATGTCTAACTCCTTTCTCAATTGGTTCATAGCTTGGATCAATCTGGACTTTGGCATCGAGGTTTGCTTTTATGATGGAATGAATGCTTATGTTGAAACATGGCTACAATTCCTCTTTCCACTGTATATTTGGTTTATAGTGATTGCCATCATTGTGTTAAGTCAACATTTTAATAGTATTGCAAAATTGTGTGGTAAAAATGCTGTTCCAGTTTTGGCTACTTTATTTCTACTATCGTATTCAAAGATTTTACGAATTATAATCACAGTCTTACAGCCAACAACTCTTTCTCACAGTGATGGAGACACTACAGGTGTGTGGACTTATGACGGCAATGTGGACTACCTGGAAGGAAAGCACATCTCTCTCTTCACAGCAGCTCTCCTTCTTCTTCTCTTCCTCTCACTTCCCTACACCGCCATCCTCCTCACAATACAGTGGCTACAAAAATGGAGTGAACATCGTCTCTTGTTCTGGGTGAACAGGCTCAAACCTCTCTTTGACGCTTATACTGGCCCTTACAAAGACAACCATCGCTACTGGACTGGACTACTTCTCTTAGTTCGAGTCCTACTCTTTTTATTTTTCTCACTTAATGTATCCAATAATCCATTTGTTAACCTTCAAGCGATAGTAATTGTGCTCATTTTGACGCTATCTATTCCATTTGTAACTGGGCAAGTGTACAAATCACGAGTAGTAAATGCTATTGAACTATCTTTCATACTCAATGCCAGCATGCTTGCAGCAGCAACAATCCATCAGACATATTTATCAAAGATTTCAAAATGGCCCACAACTGTTTCAACAAGCATAGCATTTGTTACTTTTGTTATCATTGTACTAGGACACCTAATTCAAAAAATTGCCACAGTGAAATGGTTCACTGATAAGATAATGGGAAACAACTTGGTTGTAAAAGTTATGGAAAGGTTAAACATTACTAAAGCTAGAGATGAAGAAGTTGAACTGGTATGTGAACCAGCAGATATCAGAGAAGGTGTCACACAAACATCAGTAAGCCTTCGTGAACCACTGCTTGAATACTAAGTCCACACTGGAGCTACAAATTTTGTGAACATACAATAATAATGTAGGTTCTAGACATTTTTATATCACTACAACTGTAATAATTCACAGTTCTTGTAATTTTCCAGTTTAAATATAGATGTGACAGTAAAACAATAATAATACAGCACTGCAGTATGGCATACTTTGTCTAAATTTCTTGGTATGAATAGCTAGCTAAAAACCTCATGTGAGGTTATTTCAATAAGAGGAGGGATATTGTGATGGAGACACTACAGGTGTGTGGACCTATGATGGCAATGTGGACTACCTGGAAGGAAAGCATATCTCTCTCTTCATAGCAGCTCTTGCTGATTTCCCAGTTACAAAGTCTACTTGTGTCACACTTCACAATCGACTGCTGGCCATTGGTGGTTATGATTCAAACAAGGGGACGGCCACTTTAGATGTTCGTATCTACTATCCCACTTCCAACACGTGGGAGGTCATCAGTAAGATGAACCCTGGTGGCTCACTTTGTTTTGCAGCCGTTCTCCCCACCAATGAACTAATTGTAGTTGGTGGGTATACTAAAGATGGCAAAACTAATTCAGTTGAAATTACAAGTGTTGAATTTATAAACGGTAATTCTGGTTTTGAACCATAGTATAGCAAAAGTATTCAACAGCACATCATCATTATAATATATAGTATAATATACACACAAAAGTTACAATTATTGATAGTGAGCAAATTTGAGATCATTTGTAACTATTCGCTAACAGATAGTGAATGTATGGCTGCAAACATTATAATGTGTGAGATATTTTAATATAGTGTGTGTTGTGGTTTGCATGGGCAGACACAAGATGTCAACAATTATTGGGTAAATAATTAATTAATTAATTCAATGGTTACAATTATTTACAATTATAATGGTAATGGTTACCACACAGAATTAGTTGCAGTAGTGGACTTAGATTCTATCAAACAAATAATCCAACTCTTAAAAATGTGCATAAACATCTCAGAAACAATTTGAATGTACACAATAGTGGCAACAAAATTACACATGATCAACTGTACATGCATAACAATTTTGGCATAGTAAGGCTTGTCAAGTTGAAACAAGTTGACTAACATTTGGGGAAAAAAGCAAAGTGTGCTTTATTAGCAACACAGCAACATCATCCAAAGCAAAAGCTAAAACTTTCAAAAATAATAGACTTTGGGACTTAAAGCTATGTAAAAATGTTACCAATACAAATCAAAAGTTACCGTAAATGTAGTCCAGTATTATCAATTAGTGTATTACTCAAGACTATAAATCTAAAGAATGACTGCAGCTCCAGCTTAAATTTTGTTAAATTTACTGCATAGAGAAATTATATAGTATTAATCGTCAGTGACAAACACACAAACTGACAAATTTCCCGCTATACAGTAATAGGTACTAATTGTTGTGGGAAACTAAGAAAGGGGCCCAAATTGTGGGAAACAATAGGAAAGGGCATTAGTTGTTGTGGGAAACCATTAAAAATTTTGAAAGGTTTCAATATCTGAGCTAATATAGTAATCAGTGGGAATTTTAACATAATAATATTGTACATGGACTCTACTTTCGAATACAGTGTTGAATAACAAGTCTATGAAAATGTGCTCAAAACTATAAACATTGGGACACTATAATGACAAATATTACACAATAAGACGTACTGAAATAGTATTAAGCTATATTTTGTAACATTTTCATAATCAACAGAAAAATTATTCTCAAGTTATAATGAAATGTATTCATAAGTCTATAAATAACAGCCACATTCAGTCTAAATCACATTATAAATTACCCAACTACACCTGTCAAGAGAAATACTATGGGAATATCTAGATGTACTACAGTCATGGCAGCAAGCCTATTGCTTCTCTTCACAATCCAATGTGTCATTGTAGAAAGAAGTACTATACATGTGGTACAGAGTAAGGAGCAATGCTCTCCTTATCAAATATGCTTCACCCTGGAAGGTCTTATAAATTTTAGTCAGACTAATAATTGCAATTTCTCAATGAATACAACTCTACTCTTCTTATTCGGAACTCACATCATAGGCAATAACATTGGATCCACACAGCAGCTCACAATTCAAGGCCTTCATCAGTTAAATGTTTCTACATTTGGAAATGAAGCTAAGAGCAAATCAATAAGTTGCTTAATACAATGCAGTTCACCATTTGGTTTTGAATTTGCAAATATAACCAGGCTGTCAATATCTGGAATAATTTTTGACAAATGTGGCAGTCCTTACAACTTTCATGAATCAACTATATTCAACATGACTCTTGTAGTGAACAACATTGTATGCTTTAGTGTGGTAAATGTGAGCATCATTAATACAAAAGGATTCGGTCTTTTCATCAAAAATGTTCACCCAAACCTTACACTTACCAATATAAATCTTTCAAATAATGAAGTAAATTGTTATATTTTACAATCATCTGGTGAAAATACAACTAAAAGTATTAACTATTCCATTGCAGATTCAACATTTGAATTTGGAAACACTAGAAAACACCGGTACTACATAATATTTTATAAGCACAAAAAAAGCAGTGGCCTCCAAATGGAAATAGCTGGCACAGGAACAATACAACTGATAAACAACACTCACTATGAAAATATTGGGTCATCTGTAAATTTATACATGAATTTGCTGAATAGTAGGGCAATCCATGTTTCAATGAAACAGCTAATATCAACATATGAAAAAAGCAGATCAAAAGGTAGTATTTTCTTAACATACAAGCAAAGTGACAAAAGCTCAAGGGTAGAGATCATTAACAGTACCTTCAGTAATTCTTGTGTTACAATAAACCATGGGCATATTACTTTGGAAAATGTAACAATACACAAAAGTGGTTGCTACGTAGGACTTAAAATCAACAAACCAAAACGTGCAATTCTTAGGAACATCAACATTTCAGAAACAATCGGAAGGTATACAATAGTGGCAAAGCATTCAAGTATTACTTTCACAGATCAAATTCATATACAAAACAATTTTGGTACAGCAGAGTTTGAAGAAAGCAAGCTAAAATTTGGAGGGAAGAGCAGAGTGTACTTTATTAACAATACCGTAACATCACCCTACTCAAATTATGGTTCTGTATTCTACGCCAAAGATTCTGACATATGGGTACAGAAAGGTTCTTACATTAAATTTCACAACAATACTTCAGCACTTGGTGGAGCAATAACACTTGTTAATTCACAAGTTAAAACATATAATGCTACTTTGCTCTTCATACAAAATACTGGTACAAATGGTGGTGCTATTGCCATGTATGATGGTTCACAGATATCAGTGGGTAGTAGCAACATAAGTTTCATAGGAAACAAGGCTACTCAAACAGGAGGTGCAATTTATGTTGACACACACAGTTATCTTGTAAAGAGACGAAGTAAAATGATACCTTTCATTAAAGGTAGAAAAGGACATTGCCCAATGATTGAGTATACAAAAAATACAGCTCAACTCTCAGGTGATAGTGTGTATGGAGGTTGGCTTCCAAAAAAACAGGATGAATCACGCTGTCGATTGATTGTCTCAGAAAATACAAACTACAGTTTACTATCATCAGACCCAATTCAAGTTTGTATTTGCAGCAACAATTCAGTACAAGACTGTTCCATTGTTGAACATACCATTGCAATCTTTCCTGGACAGAAATTTAGAATCCAAGCAGTTGCTGTAGGATGGAAGTTTGGTACAGTTCCTTCAATAGTTCAGGCAAAATTTGAAAATAACATAAAGAAAAACACAAAACTTGGGGCTGGACAGTATGTCCAAAGTGTTCATCGATATTGCACTTACTTAATATACAAACTCTACTCACCAAGCAAAAACGAACGGCTGCAACTGCTAGTGGAAAATAAAAATGTACCAGAAGTTTTGTCTGACAGAAGATTACTGAGAAAAAACTTCATAATAAATATTTCAATAAAGGAATGCCCAATGGGATTTATTTTCAATGATACATTAAACATTTGTACATGTCATCCGTTTATCGTCAATAAGTTAAACAATGTCAAGTGCAATATGGAAGTTTTTAAAGTTGAAAAAACTGGACGAGTGTGGCTTATAGCAAATACAACACAAATACGTAACATTACTTTTTCTAGATACTGCCCACAAAATTACTGTAAACGTAGCAACAAATTTATTCAACTTGATCTAGAATCTCCAGACAGTCAGTGTGTGTTGCATCGGTCAGGCACACTATGTGGAAGTTGCTTGTCAGGTTTAAGTCAAGTATTTGGAACTTCAAGCTGTAAAAAATGTTCAAGCCTTTGGGTACTTCTTATTGTACCATGGCCAGTTTTCATAGTTGCTGGAGTAGCTCTAGTGGTGTTCATAATGGTACTAAACTTGACTGTTGCTGTTGGAACCATCAATGGACTTATTCTTTATGCCAACATCATACAAGCTAACCAAGCCATTTTCTTTCTTCCTGAAATGTCCAACTCTTTTCTTAGTAGATTTATAGCTTGGATCAACCTGGACTTCGGAATTGAAGCTTGTTTTTACAATGGAATGGATGCCTATGTTAAAACATGGCTACAATTCTTCTTCCCACTCTATATCTGGTTCATTGTGATTGCTATCATTGTCTTGAGCTATCACTTTGACAGGGTAGCAAAATTGTGTGGAAAAAATGCAGTTCCAGTTCTTGCTACTTTATTTCTGCTATCGTATGCAAAGATTCTACGAGTTATAATCACAGTCTTACAGCCAACAACTCTTTCACACAGTGATGGACACTCTACAGCAGTGTGGACTTATGATGGCAATGTGGACTACCTCAGAGGAAAGCACATCCCTCTTTTCATAGCAGCTCTCCTTCTTCTTCTCTTCCTCTCACTTCCCTACACAACCATCCTCCTCACAATACAGTGGCTACAAAAGTGGGGTGAACATCATCTCTTGTTTTGGGTGAACAGGCTGAAACCTCTCTTTGACGCTTACACTGGTCCTTACAAAGACAACCATCGCTACTGGACTGGACTACTGCTGCTAGTTAGAGTCCTACTCTTTCTAGTGTTTTCTCTAAATATGTCTAATAATCCATTTGTTAACCTTATAGCAATAATAATCGTGCTCAATTTGATGTTTTGCATACCATTTTTGACTGGGCAAGTGTACAAATCACGACTAGTGAACCTCATTGAACTATCGTTCATACTCAATGCTAGCATATTATCAGCAGCAACAGTCTGTCAGATACATTTATCCAAGATCTCTAAATGGCCCGCAACTATTTCAACCAGCATAGCTTTCGTCACTTTTGTAATCATTGTACTAGGCCACCTAATTCAAAGGATTACCACAGTGAAATGGCTCACTGATAAGATAATGGGAAACAACTTGGTTGTAAAAGTTATGGAAAGGTTAAACATTACTAAAGTTAGAGAGGAAGAAGTTGAACTGGTATGTGAGTCAGCAGATATCAGAGAAGGTGTTACACAAACTTCAGTAAGCCTTCGTGAACCACTGCTTGAATACTAATTTAGTATTGTACACACTGGAACTAAAAACTTCCCTTAATACACTTTATTATAATTTAAAAAACAATTTTTGATTGTATACCATAAATACATAATTATGTACTGTAAACTTTAAGTACAGAAATGAACTAATCAGTGAGCATATTCTACTAAAATAAAGCTGGACTGATTTAATGCATTACTTTAATCCATCTTGCAGCTGCCAATAAACCAGGAATACAAATGGCATCAACTTACCGTGGATTATACATAGCTATACATAATAAAAGCCATTTCATGAGACAACAACCAACTTGAAGCATTGCTCGAATAAATTATTGTACCGAAAATAAAAAACAAAAAACAATGATTTAGTGATACTGTTCGAAGGTACAGGTAGTTCGTTATGCTTCCCTATATGTAATCATTACCATATCAAAACTAAAACAAATGATAAAACTTGTATTGAAAACAACAGTTATAATTATACTAGCTAGAAAGTTTACAATCAGAGCTAGGTTAGCTATACACCTTAAATAGACATTCAGTCCGAGTTGCATATCATAAAGGCGAGTCTTATGTTCTAACAAGATTATGAAGAACAAAGTTGCATTTCTTTTAGTGGTGCTATTGCACTTTGCTGGTGAGGTTATGGTATATGGAAACTCCAGTGCCATCTATATTACCACGGATGAATGTCCAACTACCACTACGAGCTGTTTCACCTTGGAGACTTTGGTTGAATACTCTCAATCTGGCAATTTCTCATCAAATACAACTCTACTCTTTTCAAGAGAGACCCATTTCATTGGTAAAGACAGTGGCACAACAGAAGCGGAAGACGTACTTGTTTTTGATGGTCTCAATCAGTTACAAATATCTACTTTCAGTATCAACGATTCGGAAGTGGATTTAAAATTCAAGGTTAGTGTAATAAAGTGTAGAGGACGTTTTGGCATTGAAGTCAAAAATGTTGCAAACTTTAGTCTGACTGGATTATTTTTCGATAGTTGTGGCAGTGCTATGAACTACAGTGTATTCACATTCAATGTGACACTATGGATTCAAAACATTTATAACTTCAGTGCTGAAAATGTAACCATCACAAATACTCAAGGAGTCGGAATATTTGCCCAAAGTGTTTATCAAAAACTTTCGCTGTTGAATGTAAAACTTTCAAGCAATGAAGTAAACTGTTTTATTGAAAATAACAATGAGGTCAGATTTAACTATTCGATCGTAAACTCAACCATTTCACATGGAAATGCTCTGAAACAAGGAAAGTATTATCATTATAGTGGAGTGAAAAATAGAAGAATGTCTATCAGGAGTGGTGGGCTTCATATAAGGCTATCAAATGCTGGTACTGTAACACTGATCAATAACACACATCATGAAAATAACGGACTGAATGGCAATTTATATATGCAATTCAATGAACCAAATACGCAGTCAATAATTTTAACTAGGGTCAGGATCAAAGGACTCACTTCAACATTTGCAAGTAACA
Source organism: Tethya wilhelma (assembly GCA_964030475.1). NCBI lineage: Eukaryota > Metazoa > Porifera > Demospongiae > Tethyida > Tethyidae > Tethya > Tethya wilhelma. The sequence continues at coordinate 1,241,890 of CAXIPT010000006.1, read as the reverse complement.
CATCAAATCAAGGATTAGTTATATATGGTACATCACATACTAGTAACTTCATCATTGATTTGCGAATTATCAATAGTACTTTCACTGGATGCTGTGTAAGTGTGATCTACACTTCAGTTTTGTTTGAAAACGTTACAATCCACAAAAGCAAGTGCAATATTAGTCTGAACTTGCTAAAGACACAGGATGTAACTATGAACAATTTGAACATTACCAAAGCATCAGGACGACACACCATACGTGCATTTCAATCAAGTTTCATTCTTCAGAATAAAGTTCATTTTGAAGACAATTTAGGAGGAATAAAACTTGAAAAAGATAGCCGGATGGCCTTTGAAGTACAAAGCACCACATACTTCACAAACAACATTGTGAGAAACCCTCGATCGAATTATGCATCTGTACTTTACGCAGAAGATTCTCAAATGGTTGTCGATACCAAATCGTACATCAAGTTTGAAAACAACACTTCAACCCTAGGTGGAGCGATCACTCTGGTGAATTCAACCATTGCAATATCAGATACAAAAATTACAATGCTGTTTTTACGAAACACAGGAACCAATGGTGGTGCAATGGCTATGTATGATGGATCAAAGATATCTGTATCAGGATACGGCTATAGACATATCTTTTTAAAATTCGTTCAAAATGTTGCTATCCAAAAGGGAGGTGCAATTTACATAGACACATCGAGCTACCTTGCGAAAAGAAATAGAGTATAATGGTGGACTTTATCCGGATAGAATCTTTCACCCGTTATTGCCCAAACATTGAGTTCCAAAACAATACAGCTATACTTTCAGGCAACAACATATATGGAGGGTGGTTAAACAACCCTTACAATAAATATTGCATTTTCCAAAACAAAAGCAACACAAACCTTGCACTGCTATCGTCTGACCCTGTTAGAGTCTGCCTTTGTGGAAACAATTCAACACCAGACTGCTCTATAGTGGAATACTCCATTGAGCTCTATCCAGGAGAGAAATTTGAAATAAAGGCTGTTGCTGTAGACTGGGAATTTGGTACAGTCCCTTCAATCATACAAGCAAGATTTGAAGATACCAGTAGTAAAACTAGGCTGAGCACTAGTCAATACGTTCAAAGTGTCAATAGAAATTGCACTAATCTAGGCTATCGGCTCTACTCTCCAAACACAAGAGAGAGATTGCATCTGGTTGTAGAGAAACACAACACTCCAGACAATATCCCAAACAGAACTCTGCTTGAACAGGATTTCGTTATAAATATCACAGTAAAAAATTGTCGCTCGGGATTCTTGTTCAACAGTACATTAAGCTTGTGTGCTTGTCACCCATTTCTCCTCAGAAATAACATCAAATGCGATATGAAAAGATACTTAGTAATAAGAATGGGCCAGGTGTGGATAGATGAAAGTGAGAAAAAGGGTATAAGCATTTCAAAATATTGTCCACATGACTATTGTAAGAGTAGTAGTGAACTGAACCTCGAATATCCTGAGAGTCAGTGTAACTATGATCGCTCAGGTACGCTATGTGGTGCTTGCTCATCAGGCTTGAGTCAAGTTTTTGGAACTTCAAACTGCAAAAAATGTTCAAGCCTTTGGGTACTTCTTATTGTGCCAGTTTTCATAGTTGCTGGAGTAGCTCTAGTGGTGTTCATAATGGTACTAAACTTGACTGTTGCTGTTGGAACCATCAATGGACTCATTCTTTATGCCAACATTGTACGAGCTAACCAAGCCATTTTTTTCCCTCCTGAAATGTCCAACTCCTTTCTTAGCTGGTTTATAGCCTGGATCAACCTGGACTTTGGCATTGAAGTTTGTTTCTATGATGGAATGAATGCTTATGTCAAAACGTGGCTACAATTTCTATTTCCACTCTACATATGGCTCATTGTAATAGCCATTATAGTGCTAAGCCGTCGCTATAATACCATAGCAAAATTGTGTGGAAAAAACGCTGTCCCAGTTTTGGCTACATTATTCTTGCTGTCTTACTCTAAGCTTCTTCGAATAATAATTGTTGTACTCCAACCAACAGCACTTTCCCATAGCAATACACATCCAACTAATGTTTGGTTTTATGATGGCAATGTGGACTACCTGGAAGGAAAGCACATCCCTCTCTTCATAGCAGCTCTCCTTCTTCTTCTCTTCCTCTCACTTCCCTACACAGCCATCCTCCTCACAATACAGTGGCTACAAAAATGGAGTGAACATCGTCTCTTGTTCTGGGTGAACAGGCTGAAACCTCTCTTTGACGCTTACACTGGTCCTTACAAAGACAACCATCGCTACTGGACTGGACTACTGCTGCTGGTTAGAGTCCTACTCTTTCTCATATTTGCTCTCAATGTTACAAACGAGCCTTCAGTCAACCTTTTAGCAATAGTAATTGTGCTTGCTTTTACTATTTCCGTGCCGTTTATGACTGGAAAAGTGTACAAATCAAAGCTTGTGAATTTAATCGAACACTCTTTTCTATTCAATACCACCATATTGGCAGGAGTAATGCTATATCAAATTCACTCTACATCCACCAGTTCCAAATGGCCCACGACCCTATCAGCAAGTGTAGCATTCATTACATTTATTGCTATTGTGTTGAAGCATTTATTTCAGAAGATTGTAGCTACACGACACATGAAATCGATCCACACACAATTTGTGGAAATGACAAAAGCAAAGCGATCGAAAAGAACAAGTCATCAAACTCTAGTGAATGAGAATGAAACTCAGAAAGAAGATTCGGAAAAACTTCAACATGAGTCTCTGAGTCGACCAACTTGTACATTTGTACAGCTACGAGAACCACTGCTCGAAGATTAAAGCAAAAACTACACAAAAAGGAGCATATTAAATACACCAACATAATCAAGCAATCGTTTACATGTACAGCTTTGGGAAAATCCATAACTTTCAACAATCACAGAGGTTCCACTTTCAAAAACAACAATAAACACACACAAAATGCACATCCATTCATGACAATAAACATTACAAAAACAAGTACAACATTCATTGCCATAGTGAGTATATATAGAGATAATGTTATGTAAATACAAAAACTTAGCAATAATATATATCAAGGCATACATACAGGACTATATTCATGTGTGAGAAATCCATGTATTAAATATGCTATATTACATTGTACGAAGAACCATTGTGATTTGTAACATGACACCCATGTATGGGTGTCACATTATATTTGTATTATTTTACATATTATACTCAGGTGATTTGTACACTCAACAATCACTGACAGTTGTACTTAACACAAAAAGGAATACAATCAAGTACCACCTAAGCCATACACAGAGGATATGCTACATACTGTACCTAAATAGAGCACATCCTGGATGTAGATATGAGGGAAAGTTAACAATGCATGAAGGAAAAATAATCCTCTATAGTTCACATAATCGACTCACATGCGCATATATTATAGCATTGCCATGAATGGAGACTATAATCATGATGGTTTGGTTATATGCATGGGCATAACAAAGTATTACTTACATGCTTGTTAAGATTACAAGGAATTTAACCCATATCATTTATCAACATCCTTCAAAATAAATATTTGGCATTCCTTTGCTTGTAACCAAAAATTAAGATAGTTTCTATAGTAAATGGGTTACAATGAGGGGTGCCATTGTTTCATATATAATGCAAGATTATCCACAAGAACCTTATCAGATCCAAATTGAATTGATCAAGGACAAAACAATGTGTATCACATGCACAATGGCATGTAGATGTGTACTCTTTCACAAGGGTCTAGATGGACAACACTATAGTAGTACTGAGGGGGGTGACTGTAACGTACATGTAGTGGCTATGATTTACATGTACAGTCACTGTCTCTACTAGCCTAAACCATGATAGTTGTATACATGTCTTGTATACATTCTGTCCATTTCCACGAGCCACTTCAGGTGGATAGGGAGAGTTCCCATGGGACAAGAGAGCCTTTCAATCTACCATCCTGACTTAGTTCTTATGCCTAGGCACCTGGGTGGCTCAGCCTTTTGCCAATGTACTAGGTTTGGGATTATTTGTAAAAAATCCCCCTGACCACAAAAAATCTTGTAAAGATAAGACCAATAATTATGTCAATTTTCATGTACCTGACCACAACTCTTTGGGGGGGGAGGAAAGATCAAACTAGAATAACTATCATCATTATATTTAACCTGCATAAAACTTTATTCTTTTTTATAGTAAGAATATCATTGCAGGTAAACTCACTGATTACTGGTTGCTAACGCTGCTCGGCTGTACTCTGAAGCACAATAGCGAAGGATCAGAAATATAAGAATGAGAACCTGTACAGATGAAAGGGAAACAACACGTACGGTAAAAGGAGACTGTTTAAAGTGGAAATACATCATACGCTTCCTAGTATAATAGGTTCCAGTGTTAACTTGGCCAGTAAAAAAAAACAGTTTCCAGATGCCCCAATAACAATGCATAAACCATTTTATCACACTGATAGTTTTCATCATGATATATAACTACATCTGGGATACGTGCATGTGTATTGAAAACAAAATACACAATGTATAAATATTAAAATGCTTATAAGGTGTCTGTATTGGCTGGGGTGTGCTGAGGATAAGGCCTGGAATCTCTATCATAATATTCCTACCTGCTGCTTTTGGCCTACCAAACAATCATTTACTACATACTTTAACCAAATTATCCAGTGATTCAATTTATACACATACTTTCATTTTGACCTACCACCCACACTCCAAAAGACAGTCCCAGTATCTGCGGTATCCTTCCATCGTGAAGATTGATGTCATCCAGGAGAGGGTTACAAGAAGACTCATTGGACTCATTTGCCGCACTCCCATTTTGTTGGTAAGCCATGAACCAGCCCTCCGACCTCCTATACGCGAAATGAGCCAGTTCTCTGTGACTTGAATCACCAAAGAATACGTCTAGCTCCATCTCTCGCTTCGTTTTTTACCAAAAAAGAAACAGAACACTTAAAAAAAAAAGAGCAGCTGCTCGAACAAGAAACGACCAGCTGGTTCCAATAAAAGGTCAGAGGTCACGTTTTGAGCGCTACCCCAGTTTAATTTTCTTTTGGGGAACCCCCCGCGAGATTGGAGGAGAAAGATAATTTGCCAGAAGCAAAAAGCATCATGAACTTGAATTCAAAACGCACGCTGTGCGTGATACAGTGCATTTGCACTCCTAGACAACTGAAGTCTTCAGAGTATGATTCAAAAAACTGGTTCAATTTCTTCTTTCTTTCGTATGTTGAAGATTCGGAACAACCATCAGTCATAACTTTGAAATTTCTGTAACTTGAAGACAGCGATATAACAAGAGGCTCAGTGCCACAATGATCTTGGAAGCCCTAAGGAGACTCTCAGGCTCCTCTGTGTTTGGAAGCAGCAGCAGCAGTAGGAGCAGCCCAACCAAGAACAAGACACCTTCCTCAAAATATGGATTTAGGATCCGACCAAAGACAGACTACGGTGTTACCATTGATGAACTGGCAGCCACTACAAGTAGTGCAGAGTCCCATCTACTTTCTACAGAAGATGACCACAGTGCTAATGCTAGTGCTAGTGACATGGGACAACTCAAAGCTTCACATCTGGTCATGGTACGTAGCCCAAAATAATTGATAATAATACTGCACTGATTGGAAGTTTATTGGGTGAATAAGTTGGTATGTGGTCACTGTCAGACTTGAAGCAGCTATTACAAATCTATTTATACTTACAGGAAGAAGCATTCTAAAAGTTTTTAAGCATTTCTAGACAGATTTATGATACCGTACGTATAGCCACCAGTTACTTCATTTCTTTTTTATTGGTGACTTTTGTGTACATGCAGTTTGTAGGTTCTGGTGTTGTAAGTCATCAGACTGACTTTGGTGGGTGCCAAGAAGTCATGGACTCCTTAAAGCAACCCAAGAAGAAGAAGAGGAAGCGAAAATCGTCACAACTGATCATCACATTCACTCCAAGAGCTATGATCACTACTAATGCAAGCTTACAAGTATGTGAAGTTCTGTAGCAATGTTACAGTGTAACCAAAAAATCATTACACACACACACACACACACACAAGCTTTTCTAAAGCCACCATGCATATAGATCCCAGAAATGAAAAAGCTAAACACTAAAGATGATGTTTGAAGCGTATAAACTTTCATTGAATCATGCATATTACTTTTTACAGGGACGACAACATGTTTGCAGTTTGGAGAAAATCTTTGTCCTTCATCCCCACCCTACGAAGGAGAGGTGGTTCGGCTTCATTTCAAACCACACGTCCTCTGGGACACTCAAGTGTTTCTGCTACATGACTCTGGATGATACCACGGTAAGATGACTGTCACTGAGAAAGTTATGGTAGTCACTTTGTAGCTATAGAGTTTGTCATGAAAATCCACCAAGCCGGCTTCCAACATAATAGTTTGTTAATGATGAAAGAGAAGGACTTACCCTAGGAAAATCCCTCAGCCTCGGTCTTCAGGTTCCCTCTCCAGATAATGATGTGAAAGTTCCAGTGGGCGATATGAGTCTCATGCAGAGAAGGAGGCTGGAAACAAAGCTAATGTACCGAGGCCTTCCCCATTAAAACATGCCCAGCTTAGCCTCACACCCATGCAGGCTCTTCTCTTTGACCTTTCACTCACAGAAAGGAAAGGGAGAGCCTGGGCCATTGGTATAAGGTCATGCAACTACGGTCATACATTGAGTGTTATATTTATCATTTTTGTTGTTTTTACAGGGTACAGATGTGTTGTTGAGTTTCCGAGAAGCTTGCAATATATGGCTCTGTGAAAAACAAACCAGGAGGGAAGAAGAGCAAGAAGAGCCTCACCAAGAAGAGCCTGAGGTGTCTGAAGAAGAGCTACTCAGTGAGGAATACAGATCAGATACCACTCTGTGTGATGGCGGTTCGAGTTTCACTATAGTAAGAATGATCATAAATGCATGTATGACTATAACCTTCAACAGTTTGCTTTAAAGTTGACCATTACCCTATTAAAGTGGGCATACATACTTGTGACATTTGGGCACTCTTACAACTTAACAGTATAGATCTTCTAAAAATTCTGCACAAGAAAATTAAATATGTTCGAGCTTTGCCAAATTTTTAGAGATTATTTCACATGCAAGCCCAGTGCACATGTGCTTATAATAGTATATACGTGTGACGACCTTTGCCGAAAATTAGAGGTAAAGTTGAATGATTCGGTAAAAGGGGTACCAAATAATTAGGCATGCCGAATTTTTAGAAAATCTACAGTATATATAAATTCTTCTGATCATACATACGTAGTACACATGTATATTAAAATTATTGCTTTGTTTTATTCTTCCTACTTCAGATTGGGAGTGGTCTGTTTTCCGAGTCTCAGAGCCAGTGTACGAGCTCCAGCCGAAGAGTCTCCTTTGCACCCGAACTTAGCATCCTGCACTGTGATGAGGATGAGGCACCATTGTCTTGTGTCGAGGACAGCGCAAGCATACTGTACTGTGAAGAGACACCAACTTGCATAGGAGATAGCACAAGCATGCTTTATTGCGACGAGAGGTCATTGACTAGTGTGGACGATAGCACAAAGGAGAAATTCAAAGACTGCATCACTGAACTGGAGTGTAGTCCCTTCTACGTAGGCACGAGTCACAACCTAATGTCTTCCAGTGTATCTCCCTCTTCCAGTTGCTACCTCGATGCGATGAGTGGTGACTCTGGAAACGATCGGGATTCTTCGCAATCTGTGTACTACAGTTTGCCTCAACTACCACCAAAGTGTCATGCTCCACCCATTACACCAGTATCAACAGAACTCGAGCCTCTGCTTCTTGAAGACTTCGAATCTGACCTATCCTCAGAAAAATCTTCAGTAGAGAGATTTGACCTAGAGACTCTGATTACAAAGAGTGCTCCTGGCTGCTACACCAACTATGAAGACATAAACGAGTACGATTTTATCAAAGAAGAGAGTCTCTTTCGTAATTTCGGTCGCTCCCTGAGTGCACCTTGTCTGTCGGACTACAGAACTCAACCAGAACTCTTTGCAAAGTACAGTCAAATCATCTATCGTCCCAGCAATACCTCCACACACCATGATTGTGATGAAACTGATTACAACAGTACATCTGGTAGTCACTCGGAAAGCAGTTTGGACGAAAGTGACCCTCAGATCTTGTATGTTGACAAGGATGGATCTATGGTGGAATCATGTAGCATTCACTCAAGTGGTTCAACAGGAAAGGGTCACAGTGATTCGAATTCGGAGAGTGCCGATATTGAAAGTGAACATGATGATCCTATCAATGCGATCAAATTGTGTTTGAGTACATCTAGCACTGAAATGAAAGAGAGTCACAGTGATATGAAGGAAAGTCAGAGTGATGATATGGAGAATGCTGGTATTGAATACGAATGTGATCATATTGAATCAGATGTGGTCAAATCGTGTACCAGTACATCTAGCAGTCAATCAAACATTGAAATCAAGGAGAGTCAAAGTGATGCCAAGAGTACTGGTGTTGAAAGTGATCCCACTGAATCAGATGTGACCAAATCGTGTACCAGTATGCGCAGCAGTCAATCAAACATTCAAAGTCAGAGTGATGCTGAGAGTGCTGGTATTGAACGTGAATATGATCCCATTGAATCAGATGTGACCAAATCATGTATCACTATTTGTGGCGATCAGTCAAACATTGAAATGAAGGCGAGTCAGAGTAGTGCAGAGAGTGCTGGTATTGAAAGTGATCCCACTGAATCAGATGTGACCAAATCGTGTACCAGTATGCACAGCAGTCGATCAAAGATTGAAACAGAAGAGAGCCACGCTCACAGTGGTTCTGAGAAAGACGACTCTGAAACTGAATACGATGAGATTGTAGATACCACCTCCGTAGAAGCATCTTCGTCGTCAAGTAGCTCACAAGGTGGTTCAGAAAGTGAAGCAAGTTCAGCAGAAGATCAGAAACAAGGTGGTTTTGAAAGTGAAGCCAGTTTAGCAGACCAGAAAATTTGCTGCTCGACTGATTCAGAAGTTAAAACTGTGACTGAATCTGACACAGAAAAGTTAGAATCGGATCGGGACGAAAGTAGCACCACGAGTTCCTCCACTTTGGTGATCAGTAGCAAATCAGGAGTCGATAACCAAGTTTCTGTGATATCAATTTCCCAATCTTGGATCTCCTCCGACAACAACGACAGCAGCTCAACGAGCTTGAACGAAGAGGATTTTACCTCTTTTCCACCGTTGATAAATCACCTCACTAACGCCTGCACGCAACTTCTGTCCAAGTTTGGTGGCGGCACCTCCAACCTTCTCAGTACGATCATCAGTCACACGACAAGACAGGGCCGAAAGATCTCGCAACCTGTCATCTCCAAGTTGGTGTCCAACGATATCACTCGGCTGACCAATCTACTACGAAGAAAAGAGAGTCAGAGTACGTCACTGAATAGGGCGTTCTCGCTGCAAGATGTGGTGGCAAACTCTTTGGAAGGGGAAGAAGATTTGGAAGAGAATGATAGCACTACATTTATGATAGTGAGGTCGAGCGGATCTTCAAAGAGCACCTCTCAGGCTTCCGATGAGGAAGAAGCATCTCAGAGTTCTAGTATGAGCACTATGAGTCAGCAAGAAACCTACGTTTCAAGCGAAGATACCCAAGAGAGTGTTTTGAAAGAAGATGAACAAGATGACACGAGTAATTCAGAATTGGAAACTGATGAAATCGTGACAGCTGATAGTGACTCGACACTAAGTGAAAGTGGTGAAGAGACAAGTTTGAAAGCACGTAGTGAACCTGCTGATTCTGATCTGGCTGCTGATTCTGATGTGACTGCCGACTCACTTACTGAGGAAACAGATGAACTTGAAGACTGTGAGAGTGATCATAAGTTGAGTGGTTCAGAAGTGGATGCTGAAGAAGAGAGCAATGAAGAGGAGAAGCAAGAACAAGAGACAGATTCTGAAGAAGATGATGAACAGAGTGAAGTGGAAACGGACAGCATTATAGGAGAAGACAGTGCTAAGGCCAGCGAGGAAGAAAAAGACAGTGTAGAGACGACTTCGGAAGAACGGAGTGAGCCTTCTGATTCAGAAGTGGAAACGGATGATGTTAAAGAAGAGAGCACAGAAGATGAGAAAGATGATCAAGAGAGTAATTTGGATGAAGACAGCGAACAGTCTGAGAGTGAAGTGGAAAACAATACTGAAGAAGAAAGCAATGAGCTCTGTAATTCTGAAGTGGACACAGCTGAAGAAATATGCACTGACTGCAGCCACAGCAGTAACTATTAACATACCAGCTTCACTTTTAAACAACAGTACAAATAAAGGAGTTTTTTCACAGTTAGCTGTTTTAGAGAATGATGGTTAGCTATTAGACCATTTGAATCTCTGTATCTATGTGAGCTGTTTGATCTTGAAAAAAATACTTTAATCATGGAATTTCTGTTATAGTAGTTATATCAAGTCAGTATGCATCCAATTGCGGATCGCTGTGTACATGTACTAGCTAGCTGTTCATGCATGCTTATGCATAGAACACATAATACAGCATAATATAATCCACGAATGAAATGTGAAGCACAAAAGATATATAGCATACATACTGTAAAGTAACATTTTACTACAGTGTGAATTTGAAAAATTCCAAAACTGCAAGAAAAATTTTTGTACCTAGTAAAAGTCTGAACCAGAAGTGATACTATAGGTTAATAATAGGCCAGATCCAATTACAACTGTACAGACAATCATGCACACCAATCTATTATTGCTCAGGCATTTTGCTTGTCATGGATGTCAATACTTCAACCAATACTAGCAGTTCAGATATCACTGCCAGTCTTGAGGCTGTGTATATCCTCATTGGTGTCAGTCATATTGTATTTGTCGTGCTTCCAGTCCTTGTGTTCAGTCTAATGCTCCTCTAGTACGCTCTAAAATCAGAGTACAAGAAGACAAAAGGAGCCATTACAATCATATTCATTTTCATTGCATCGCTGTGTACCATAGCACCATCAACCTAATAGTATATGGCCGACTCCTAATGGATCTGCTACTTTTCATCCATAAGTCAGTGAAACTGGAGTTCAAAAAGAATTTTTATGACATTTAAGAAGTCTATTTCCAGCTCATTTTCAAGCAATAGGGTTCACAGTAGCCCTACCAATAGTGAATAAACTCACAATAATTGCATGACATTGCATAATGTGTACTTAAACATAATGTGATGTTATGTGGTATGATATAATATTCAATGGTGTACAATATAATATGATTACATGCACAGCCATGTTTGTGTGCATGTTGTATATAGATTGTATTACTTTTAAAATGTCCGCTCTAAGACTTTTGAGACAATACGTAATAACATTACCATTATCAATATACTCAATTTACCATAAAGTTTTGGGGAAGTTCCTTATAAAAGGTTTTGACATTGTGGTTTTGGGTTTAATGTAGTATGCTTTGTGCATGATATTATATGTAGTTCATGCATAGCTAATGCATTTATGCTCAGGAAGTATATAGACATTTGATGTGTACATGTCAATAGAATAATATTATTATTATGCATGATTATTATCCACATGCAGTGTTTTGTTACTATGAAGATTTGGTTTTAAGAAACCATGCAGTTGTTGTTATATATTTTACGTGTAACTATATATACTCAGTTACAAATGCAGTGTTATAATAATAGCATCTTGGAGCCAACTATAGTTATATTTATAAACATGATTGCATGATTCTACTGATTCTACATAGCTATATCAACTTTTAAGTTAGGTAGGTAGTTTTAAGTTAGGTAAATTAACAGCTGTGAATCTGTGAATGGTGCCCTCTGGTATTTACACTGGCAGAAGGGACTTCATGCAGTGTAAATCATATCCAATCATATGGAACCACTAGAGGAAACATAATGAAGGATCTGCAAATTGACACAATTCTATAACTACTTTGGACAAATTTGGATGCTTGCAATCACGTCTTACTTGCTAGATACCACAAACAACAGTTACTACAGAGTTACAAGTTACAAGGGTGCATGCATGATTCACCAGTAGACTATGGAGTTTCTAAATGATTCAAATGCTACTAACTCAACAGATGCTAATCTTGAATTTACATACATTCTCATTGGAGTCAGTCATATCATATTTGTTGTGATTCCAGTCCTTGTGTTCGGTCCAATACTCCTCCACGCTCTCAAGTCTGAATACAAGAAGACAAAAGGTGCCATTACAGTCATCTTCATCTTCATTGCATTGCTGTGTACCATAGCACCATCAACCTACGGACTCTTATTGGATCTCAGTCTCATCACTGATGTGCCACTTCTGACAAGATTTTGCTCACTTTCATTGTTCTACCTTTTCTACACCTTGTCTCATGCTTTGCTCACTGTAGTAAGTCCATTTGCTTCTGGTGTCCAGTATGTGATTGTTCGAATAAGGACTAGCAAGAAACTGAATCGAATTTCAAACATTCTTCTGATCGTTCTTGTTCTCGCTTGTATAGTTGTTGTCTTTACCGCAGCAGGTCTAACTACCGGGTCTGCAGACTCTGGACAAGTAGTCAGGGGATCACTGTGCTTCGCAACAACAGAATCAGGAACTGTTGCTCTTGTGTATTTTTACACATTTGGAGTTTTTCTCCCATCAGCAGCACTTACCACAATTTTCTCAATTCTCACATATGTTCACGTCAAAAAGAACACAGTCGAGCAAGCGAGTGTCATTAAGAATGTTGTAAGCATACTCCTGACAAACACACTCTTTGCGATCTTTTTTCGTCTAATTCCCGTTGCTTCAGTTGCCTTTGTTTCGTTCACAAGAAGCGTTCAAGTTATATTCAGCTTTATGCTGACCTATTTGTTGGAGTTGAGCTACCCGCTTTATTTGTTCTTGCTGCTGAGCATTCACAAGTCTGTCAAAAACGAATTCAAGAAGACAGTACTGATAATCGTGCAACCTCTCAGTCAGACTCAAAGCTCAATGATCTCGACATCCCGCACTAATCAAGTAGCACCAATCAATTAGATGTTGTACTGTCACATAGTTTACATAAATTCACCTAAAAAGTTAAACTGCATTAAGTATAAGCCTTTGCAAATTAATTATGTTAATTGTTTTACTCATAATATTATTTATGTTGATTATTTATTATACTCTGATTGATTCTCAATTTTCACTTATTATGCTTCAGATGCAATTTTACCTACCCATCATACTCAACATTAATTTTTCCTGCTAAAGTCCACAACTTGTCATGGGTTCATATGAAATAGTTATAAGCATGACGTTATACAAAGATGACCTAGCTATATACAAAGTCAAGTATTATAATTTGACATACTGCATGTTAAACAATGCATTAAGATTATTTTGTAACCATGTTTAAGATATAGCTAGCATGATATAAACGTGCACATGTACATAATTATGACAGCTGAATAAAATTTAATTTCATAAGAATTATAGGTACAATCATGTAATTGTGTAAGTTTATGATTGTCAGTATGCTTTTAATGTTTACACGTCATTCACAGTGGTGAGATCTGGTTGCTCCTGTTAGAGTTGAAAATCAGCTTCAAGAATAATAATTTCAGCTTCAATTTCAAGGACTTTCTCAAAGACTTGTGTACACTTAGAATGAAAATAAGATAGAGGGTGTAGTTGGTATCGAGTGAATAGGTCAAGAGAAAGCTAGTAACAGAGTCCACATTGTTATTTTGGGTAGCAAGCACTCCTGTTAAACTTGGCAGGAGACGAAAAATAACTGCAACAACGTTACTAAGGACTAAAAACTTCACTACTCGTTTGGTAGTATCTACGTTCTCCATGTCTAGATCTACAATGTTCCGTTTCACATATCGATAAGTGAGATAAGAGAAGATTATTACAGTGACGACTGATGGCAGTATAGAGAGAGTAAAATAGACAGCTACTTGTATCTGCAGAATCAAATCAAATTGTTCTCCGGATTCAAAACATAACGAGCCTCGCAATGTCTTTCCGATCGAAAAACTATTTGTAGCAAAGGATGAGCTACCTAGCCCTAAACAAGTTGGAACTAGAATTACTAGCATAAGAATCGTTGCTATTTTTAAAGTCTTTTTGCTCCTCCACCTGATTATGACATACTGAAGAACAGAGAGTGCAGTAGTGCTGAAAATCAGTAGAAAGTGGAAGGTAGCAAAGAGTGTCCATACAAGTGGTATGTTACATCTTCCAAGTAGTGGCACATCTGTGATCAAACTAAGATCCATCAGAAGTCCGTATGTGAGAGGTGCTATTGTACACACTGAAGTTATGAAGATTAAAACAATCGAGATGGTGGACATTTTGTTCTCTCTGGAAATCATGACGTAAAGAAGCATTTTTCCAAGAATCACAGATGGCACTACAACAACAGTGAAATGAACTACAGCTATTGAAGTTAGAAACAAATCTACATCTTTAGTGGATTGAGTACCTTGTACTGTGATATTATTCTGTTGAGTAGCATTTTCTTCTTCCAAAAAAATTGCCATTATGGTATACAATAACTTGGATGTATCCAAAACTTAAAGCTGTTTTCATCGATTTCAACACAATGTTCTACTAAGCTTTTTATACCAATGATGATGTACTGTCATGCACGATTAGCGTAATCGATAAAAATGTAAACCTACAGATGTGCAATATCTTCAGAATGATTTTAAACAAGGCAGAGTTTCTCAGCTCATGACTAATTTTCACTTTTTTGATCTCTCATAGAGTGCAAACTGACACGCATGCAACTTGCAATTGATTGCGCAGCTAATTCACTTGGGGATAAAAATTGAAGAAGAAGTCATACATAGTATCAGGCATAAAATGTGGGTATAATATGCAACAAAGAGGAAGGAGCATGCATGTTTAGCATGCCTATGCTCCTTTCATTTCGAAACATACACCCTCGATCGGGCTCCACTTCACTATACATGTCCCCCCCCCCCCCCTACACATTTGGGCACTAAAGGAGAAAGTAATCAAAACTTAATGTCTAATGTCAACTGTAGCTACATGTGGCACAGTACATTACTTAAACTACAACCAAGGTACAATATTAATGACTGAGATAACTGTTAGCTGGCTTAATTAGATCAGCTAGTATGCACAAAATTATTGATATTAATTAAGGTATTTGTTTATTTGTCTAAATTTTTGAATATAATTATGTATATACAATTGAAATGAATCAATTCTGTATTATAACATGAATAAATTTTAATGGTTATGGAACAATAAGAAAATTAAATATGTCTATAGACTATGTCAGGCATATCAGAGAGGGTTTAGTAGGATTTAGTTGCTTTTGAAAGTCAGTTTCAGAAAAAAAGATTTTACGCTTGTCTTTAAAGTTTCCCTCAAAGACTTGTGAACACTAATGATGAAAATCAGATAGAGGGTGTAGTTAGTATCAACCAAGCAAGCCAGAGAATAGGGAATAGCTGTTTCCATCTGAATTCCAATAGAAACCACTAGCATTGGTATCAAACTTGAAAGCACACGAATAGTGACTGTAACAGCATTGCTGAGGATGAGAAACTTCACTACATTCTTAACAGTGTTAACATTTTCACTGCTTACGACGTTTCGCTTTACATATCGATAGGAGAGGGAGGTGAACACAATCACACTGATAACAGCTGGAGGTATGAGTAAACCAAAGTACAGTCCTCTCATTATTTTCAGGGACAAGACAATGCCTGGATCATAATGCTGACAAAATGAACCTCGAATAATTTTTGAAGTGTTTGGAAACAGTTCTCTTATGAAAGATATGCTTCCTATGCCAAAGCAAAGTGGAACCATTATCATTAGCGTTATGATGATTGCCTTGTTCCACTTCTTTTTGTTTCCCCATCTGATAACTATGTACTGAAGTACCGAAAGTGCAGTAGTGCTGTAGGAGAGTAGAAAGTGAAAAGAAGTGAAGAGTGTCAAAAATAATGGCATGTTACATCCTCCAAGCAGTGGTACATCTATGATCAAACTGAGATCCAGGAGAAGTCCGTATGTGAGAGGTGCTATTATACATACTGAAGTGATGAAAATGAAAACAATTGTAATAGCTGAGATAGTTGATTTTTTCTCCTTTGAAATCATGGCATATAGCAGTATCACTCCAAGAATGACTGATGGTATGACAACAACAGTAAAGTGAATTATTCCTGTAAGGAACAAAACTTTATCACCAAATGTTTGATTCAAGTCATCTTCAGTATCATTACTAGTACTGGTACTGTACATTGTTAGCTAAGAAATAAAGTATCTTTGGCTAAATTATTGTTGATCTACCAAGCAATAGCTACGCATTCATAAAGTTACATTGGTCACCAAGAGTTATGTGACTACTATACTATGAGTATGAGTTTATATGCCTACATGCATGGTGTAAAAAAATTGATATTATTTGAAATAAACAATTCGTCTGGTTTTAAATGGAAAATGTAGTTACAGGAAGACATTTGATATCATTGTGGGCCTTAATTAGAATTAAAGAACTACAGACAACTATTCTTCTTTTTTCTAATGAGTACTGTGATAAAAAAACATTTTAGTTTGCAATAAGTACACACACTATACAACCATACAACTGCACTTATTGGATTAGGGCTAGTACCAAATTAATTCAAATCATTACTCCGCGGAACCATAATACCTTTTTATTCAAAACAAAGTTATTATTGTGTAACAATCGCATCATATTCTCTGGTACTGAAATTTAAACACTTGATGAAAGCTGTAGTAATTTTGTGTTAAGTTCACACATGCATGGAAAAGTACATGCATCAAATCCCAGCTATCAGGCAGTGATTTTACTACGTAGTCATGAATACTTATGCATGCAATTCATTGAGTTGTAATTACAGTAAGGCTTACAATTATTAACTTTGTGTCTTGTTTGTGAATGGAAAACATAGTTAAAGGAAGATATTTGATATATTGTGTACTGCAATAATTAGTAGACACATGTAATGCTAATAACTAAAACTTAATAATTTTTTTCTGTTTATACAGTTACAATGACATGTAGCTAATTTAAGTCAACAAATTTTCTTTGAAGATAATTCAATGGGTACTAGAGGCTATAAGGACCTGTACCAAGGTTACTACAATACTTTTTCGTTTAAGATTGTGGGGTAACTTGAATGCTTCTTGTGGTAGTGAAGAACTGTTTCAAAGCTTTCAGCTTTGTCTTTAAAGTCTTTCTCAGAGATTTGTTAATACTTAAGATAAAAATTAGATAGAGTGTGTAGCTCGAATCAATTGTATAAGTCAAAGGAAAAGTAAGAGCCCTGTTCATGATTCTACTTCCTGTGGTGGTTGAACTTGATGCAAAACTTGGTAAGAGGCGAAAGATGACAGTTACAGCATTACTCAGGACCAGAAACTTCACCACATTTTTGGATGTCTTGACATCTTCTGTGCTTACAGAATTCTTTTTTACGTAACAATAAGATAAGCAAGAGAAAAGAATCACTGCACCTATAGCTGGGGGTATAGAGAGGGTAAAATACAGCACTATCTGAATCTGCAGTAGCATTCGGAGCTCAGCTCCAAAATTCTCACAAAGAGAGCCTCGAATTTCCACTGCCATGTTTGGATGTATGTGCCTCAAAAATGTTGAGCTTCCAATGCCTAAGCTAATCGGAATAAGTACAATAAGAGTAATGATGACTCCTTTGTTCCGTTTTTTCTTTCCCCACTTAATAATGACATACTGTAGAATTGAGAGCAGTGTAGTGCTGTAGGAGAGCAGAAAGTGAAATGAAGTGAAAAGAGTCCAAAATATCGGTATGGGACACCCACCAAGTAGTGGTATGTTTGTTATGAGACTGAGATCCATAAGAACTCCATAAGAGAGAGGCCCAATGATACACAGAGAGATGACAAAGATGTAAATGATTGTAATAGCCGAGAAAGTTGATTTCTTCTCTTTGGAAATCATGATGTACAGCAGTAATGTTCCTAGAATCACTGATGGTACTATTACAACAGTAAAGTGAGCAACTGCTGTTACAATTAAGATTGTATGGAATAATTGGCCAGCTTCATCTGTTACGTTTCGTAGCAAACTGAAGTTACTAAATGAAAGACTCAGTGGTTCACTAGACATCACTGCTACAAGGTTATAGACAATATAACGGCTGCTTATTTCACAAACTTAAACCAAGAAATTTTACTCTTAATGGAAATACTTGCGCTGCTTTTATGTAGACACACGCATCAGTTATAAATCTCAAAACCATTAATAATTATGTCATTTTCATCCTAAAATGGCAACTAAAGGCACTAGAAAAATGTAACAGTTATTTTGTTTGTTCATTTATGCAAATTTAGTGGTAATAGTAGTGATTTAATTTGTATACACAAAATACAATTGTGTGAGGTTATAAGGTATCCACGTGAAATACTATTTCTCAATCAAGTCATAAACCATGCAGTCTTGTACCTTGATTCTTTGAACTCAAAACACAATGTCAGCTTCTAGCCTCAATGTCTATACCAGAAATCTTTGAAATGATGCAGTTGAACAAAGTTAATAACAGATAGATCAAATTTGCAGTTTTTATAGCCTCGTAGTCTACCCTGGCCCATCCCTCCTGGGTACGAGGCTTAGCCTAGTGGTTTGATGCATGGCAGTCTTTAAATTGGGTTGCGGGTCACAGCTGAATTTGATCGTCTAAGATTTGATGTAATTTTAAACTTGCAGCCACGACCATTTATAATCCTATATATGTCTATTGCAATTTTCTCTTGAGTTCACACACATTCAGGGTTGACACACACGCGTGCACATGCACACACTTGCTGTTCCCACATAAAGGCATTTGTGCTGGCCTATTGTGGGAGAGTGTGTACACTAGAACCATACTGGAGGTCACTCAACCACTGCTTATCATTGATAACAATTTACATGTGTACATGACTGCAGTGAATAGTTCACAAGAAACAAAATGGGTTGAATTTATGATTAGGTACATATGATTAATGCAGTAAAATCAAACTGACTCACAACCATCCTTATAGCTCAACTCAATAATGTGCATAAAGTTTGAAGAGGAAATTGTTTTTTTTTTCCTTTGAATTTACTCAGCTAGGCATGTTCTTTGGTGGTAGCTTCAGTAATTTTTCTTTCAAAAATATTCTCAGAGACTTGTGAATACTTAAAATGAATATCAAGTAGAGCTAGGGTATAATATGAAGAATCAAGTGAATAGGTTAATAGCTCGGTCAGTTTTGTCAATTAAATCCAGAAGAAATTAATGAAGTTGTGGGTAAACTTGGCAAAAGTCGAAAAGTGACTGTAACAAGATTACTAAGAATCAAAAACTTGGCTAATTTTTAGAAGCTTTAATATTATCTGAACTCATAGTATTTTGTTTTGTTTACATAATGATAAGAGAGATAGAAGAATACAACAACAGCGATAACTGAGTAAACAGTAATAAAGCACTATACCCATAAATTATCTTTAAAAGTAGAACAAAAGTTGCTCCGAAATCCGTACACAATTAATGTACCTCGAGCTTTTGTAGAAGTATTTGAAAGACTGCTCCTTATAAATGTTGATGAACTAAGTGCTAACCCAATTCCAATCAATACTGCAGCTGTTAATGCAACAATTACTTCTCTGTTCCAGTTTTTGTTTCCCCATCACTTATCACGATGTATTGAAGAAATGACAAAATTGAAGTGCTTTAGGAAAGTACAAAGTGAAAGGTTCTAAAAAGAGTCCAAAGATGATACTTTACATCCTCCAAGCATGCAGTGGTACATCTGTGATTAAACCGAGATCCATGAGAAGTCCATATAATTATGCGAGAGGTGCTATTGTACACACTGAAGTGATGAAGATGAAAATGATTGAAATAGCTGAGATGGTTGATTTCTTCTCCTTGGAGATTGTGACATAAAGAAGTATCATTTCAATAATCCCAGATGGCAGGACAACAAAAGTAAAGTGAGTAAACTCTTGTTAGTATCAAAAGACTATCGTGTTTTGGCCATACAGTTTTGCTAAAAAAAATACTGTTTTACATTTAAAGGAATGATTGCGGATAGCAGTAATTTACTCAATTACTTGCATATATGTATATTGTTGAGCGAGCCAAGGTAAGCATGCTGTTATCTATTCTTTACATTTTAATTGATCGATCAATCATTGACACGTTACTAAGGATCTTTATTTGCACAACATTGTTATATATAATTATCATCATCATGGCACGCAGTCTATAGAGGCATGTAGGTCATGTTGGAAATGTAGGTGCATACATGCTATAGTTGAGTATATGCTTATTACAACTTTAATAATAAAATTAACTAAATCAGATAAGAAAATTATGCACGCAGGGACAATAATATTAATTTTATTAAATGTATAAATCATAAAGTTTAGGCAAACACATAGTATTATGAGAGCAAAAATTGTACATAATATTATCATAGATAATATAATTATAGACTAGTACGTAATCTATACGTAGTCTATATATTATCTATAATTATATTAATAGCTTTAGAGTGTTTTACTGTTCTTGTGGTGAATCTGGATTCTTTGTGCTCTTCTTACAAGTCAGTTTCAACAACAACAATTTTAGAGTCATCTTTAGAGACATTCTCAAAGATTTGTTCACACTTATGAGAAAAACCAGATACAGAGTGTAGTTAATATCAACTATATACAGCAGAAGAAAGCTAATAGCAGGATCAATTGCTTTAGATCCAGATGTAAACACTCCAGTTACTATTATTTTGGGCATAAGATGAAAGCCTACAGCTACAATATTGCTCAAAACAAGAAACTTAAACACAATTTTGGAAGTATTTATATGTTCAGTATTTACCGTATTTTTTTTGACATATCGATAGGAGAGGTAGGAGAATAAACCTGAAGTAATAATAGGTGGTACAAAGGAGAAAGAGAAGGAGAGTGCAGCATAAATTTGTCTAAACAAAACAAATCGGGAACCATAAAAACCACATAATGAACCTCGAAATCTTATAGTCGTAAATGAAAAAAACAGGGTTGAATATACTGAAAATCCAATTATAAAGCTAATTGCGCATAGCACAACTTCTGTAATAATTGCAGCTGTATTCTTTACTTTTTTCTTTCCCCATCTGATTACGATGTACATGAGTACTGAAAGCAAATTACTGCTGTAAGAGAGGAGACAATGAAAAGTTCCAAAGAGAGCATAAAAAATTCCTGCTTTTCTGCATCCTCCGAGCATAGGTACATCTGTGATCAAACTGAGATCCATGAGAAGTCCATATGTGAGAGGTGCTACTGTACACACTGAAGTGATGAAGATGTAAACAATAGTGACAGGTGAGATGGTTGATTTCTTCTCCTTGGAAATCATGGTATAAAGGATCAGTATACCAAGAATCAGTGATGGCACTACAACAATACTAAAGTGACCAGTTCCTACTAAAATCAAGAGTAGATCTCTGAATGACTCATTACCTTCATCTGTAAAATTACTTGGAGAAAGTTTTTTTTCACTTGACATTATTACATGCACAGCATCAAGAAGAGTCAAATTGTAGTAACTATTTTAAAATTACAGAATCTGATATGCACTTATATAGCAACACTGTGCAAGTTTTCATTATGCCATGCTTGAGTGTTGTGGTGTTTTGTTTCCATGGGGATCTAAATTAATTCAATTTGAGGTGGTTTTTAAGGGCAGGCACAATACAATTTGAGCACTCTCTGAGTGGGGGTTGTCAGAGCCTATACGTCTACTGACATGACATTATTTGTAGCTAGCTGTATGTCATTGACAAATGGTACATACACTTAGCTTGAGAGTTACTTAGAGAAAGACAAATATCTTCTAATGTTGTTGTACTTATCAGGTCTGTCAGCTAAGTCAGTCGGTTTTTCAAAATTTAGTGGTAATACTGTATAGTGATTTGATTTGTTTATACACACAACAATGTAATTGTGTGAGGTTAAGGCATGCATGCATAATTCCATTTTCAATCAAGTCACATAATTCTTCCTATTTTGAACTCACAAAATTTAATAATTATGTGATTAATCTTGACAAAATTTGATCTATATATGAATTGATCAACCTTACACTGTTTCAAAGATGTGTTATCTAGAAATTAAGATAAGAAGCCGCCCATAGATGCATGACATAACCTGCATGTCTTTGGATTAGTCAAGGCTGAATTTGATCATCTAGGTAATAATACAATTGTGTGAGGTTAAGGCATGTACGCATAATTTTAATTCCCAATCAAGTCAAACAAGTAAGTTTTTCTTAATATTCTAAACTCAGTCACATGTCATAATTATGATGATTGATATCAACAAAATTTGATCTATTCAAACTGTAAACATTTTCTTTGAGTTGGTCAAGGCTGAATTTGATCGTCTAAGGTTTGATGCGATTTATGTAAATTAACTTGCATTCATGGCCATAAAGATTCCTCAAAGACATAAAACTATAATTTAGTTTACTAACAAAAAGATTACATATCAGCTTAATTTGTGGAATTCAAGGTTGAATGCATGACTTTAAAAATCAATTTTTGTTAAAAATTTCTTTCTTCTTTTTTTTTTTTTGGTGTGTGTTTGCAATAAGGAATGATTGCCAATAGCTGCACTAATAATATTTACTTTTCTTTTCAACCATTGCATATAGGTGTACAAAATTAACAAAGAATCGTGCAGCTCCACAGTTAATTTAAGCAAACTAAAAATTAAGCATGCATTATTCTGAGACTCAAATCGACAATAATTATTTGCTAGTTAAGAAATGGATGCTACTAGATGAATTACATCAGATTCTGCATTCATTTGTAAATTTTACTGATCATTATTATTTGTGTATCTTTTAAACTCGATTAACATAGGCAGGCATTATACTTTGACCACCCCCCCTTCCCCCTGTACAGTGTATGCCCTACTGAATGGGGCTATAGAATGGATACAAAGAGTTAGTAACATAGTCCATGGTACAAGGGTCACGGGAAATCTTAATAAACATAAACCAGTATAGGTGGATCGGATGTACATTTGCAAGCTTCTTTTTCTTGAGTGCATACTCTCACTAGAAATTAATAAAACAATTATAGTTTGAATGCTAGAGTTGCATATTTACCTGGCTTTCTTTACATTATACCCATAGTGGTATTATCTGCATGAAATTTAAGCAGAGAAAAAAATTGAATCTTCAGATCTAGCTAGCCGGTATGCATTAAACCCTATAGCTAGGTTACTAGAATTCCATAAAATGTTCTTAACCACTGAACTTCTAGAACTTATGCATGTGTGGGCATTGGTAGTGGACTTTCAAGATCTTAAGGTCTATGTGCATTACCCACACAAAGGGTAAGCATGCATATATGAAGTTAGTATATAATTATGTTAATATTCGTCTCGACACAACATATCATCTAACCTGCATGACTTAGTTTGCCAAGGTATATAGACTAGACAAACATTGGCCTTGTAAGAACACAACAGATGTATCAATCCAATCTTTGAGTGTTACTAACATAACTATGTTAGAAAAATAAGTTTGGTTTTGAAAATTGAACTTTGTGGTATAATAATAGTTGAAGTGATTTTATCACCATACATAATACAATTATTTCACAATCAAGGTTTTCCTCAAATGCTTTGAAGTCAAACATACTGTGTGTCTCAGTTGGATTAACCACAGCTGGATTTAAAATAGGACTTAATCAAATATATATACAAGCTTGAATCCTCAAAGATCTTTGATCCATAATATTATTTATAGGCCTTGAGGCAACTTGCAGTCTCATCATTAGGACTAGTTAACAAATGATGAATGTCATGCTATAACTATATAGTCTGAGAGTTCTTGAGATTAAATTCAGCACCACAGTGACAACAATTGATTCATGAACGTACAATTGTAGAGAAGATCTAAGTATGAAGCCAACAGTGTATTTCAAATTAAGGAACACTTTGTATTCGAATTTGTGTCAATAACACTCAGTAATCTCTTTTCTAGACAAGTACATAGGTGTGGATTTAAAGAATGCATGTAGCAAGATATTAAATACTGGTTGAATGCTAAATACTTTGAGATAACTGCTTTAGAGTATATTACATTGTGGACTTGTGGTAGACAAAATGGATGGCAGAGAACCAGATGAAAACTTCAGCATACAACACAATTTCACAGACACTGAATCAGATGTATATCAAGGAGAGCTGATTCTAACTCTAACAGCAGTTGCTCACTTCACTTTTGTTGTAGTACCATCAGTGATTCTTGGAACACTAATACTTCATGTTATGATTTCCAAGGAGAAGAAATCAACAATCTCAGCTATATCAATCACTTTCATCTTCATCACTTCAGTGTGTACAATAGCACCTCTCACTTATGGACTTCTAATGGATCTCAGTTTGATCATTGATGTGCCAACACTTGGAGGATGTGAAGCATTACCAATATTTCGGATTTTATTTACTTTCTTTCATTTCTTACTATCATTCAGCACTACTACACTTTCAGTGCTCCAGTATATAGTAATCAGATGGGGAACTAGTAAAAAATTGAATAGAGCAATAATCATAACACTGATAGTAATGATTCCACTTTGCTTTGGCATTGGCCTTTCTCAATTAGACAGCATTTTGTTTCCAATAACACTAATTCGAGGATCATACTGTCAAAATGATGAATCATACAGTTTATTCTTAACAATAAAACTAGTAATGTATGTCATTGCCATCCTTCTGACTCTATTAACCATCATCATTTTTTCCCTACTGTCCTACCAATACGTGAAACAAAATATAGTAGAGAGTGAAAATATACACACAGCAAAAACTGTAGTAAAATTTCTTGTCCTTAGCAATGTAGTTGCCGTAACATTTCGTCTTCTGCCAAGTTTAACCGCAATCTCTGTGCTTACATCAACAAATACTGATACTGCTGGATTTCCGTTAACCTACTCACTTGACTCCAACTATACACTCTACCTAATATTCATCATAACTGTCCACAAGTCATTAAGGAAATCATTAAAAATGAAACTAGTAAAATTAACAAAGAATCGTGTAGCCCCACAGTTAATTTAAACGAACTATAATAAAAATTAAGCATTATTCTGAGATTCAAATTGACAATAATTATTTGCTAGTTAAGAAATGGACGCTACTAGATGAATTACATCAGATTGTGCATTCATTTGTAAATTTTACTGATCATTATTGTTTGTGTATCTTTTATATAAACTCGATTAACATAAGCAGCAGGCATTCATGATACTTTGACCACCCCCCCTTCCCCCTGTACAGTGTATGCCCTACTGATTGGGGCTATAGAATGGATACAAGTGAAAGAGTTAGTAACATAGTGGTACAAGGGTCACGGGAATTCTTAATTAACATAAACCGGTAGGTGAATCCGATGTACATTAGCAAGCTTCTTTTTCTTGAGTGCATACTCTCACTAGAAATTAATAAAACAACAAGTAGTAAAAATTTCAAAAAAATTAGTAGTGTAGGAATGGGCAGAGCGGTAAAAAGTATTGGAACAAAGCATGTCTCAATTTCGGCACATGACTACTTCATTTTTATTCTTGTCAGTTGATCCCTCATAAGGATCCCGCTAAGTGTCGTAAATGCAACGATCTGTTGCTACAATAGCGCAGTAGCTTATTATTGTATTGGTTCAAATTCCTACTAATCAGTAGGCTAAGCAGTTGAGCAAACTATAACAGATAAGTAACTTAAACTCGACTGCCAGCTTACAAAAAGCTTGAGTAGCAGCTATATACACTACATTAAGTAGAGGAGGCTAATGCGCATGCGCATAATGCCACGTGGATAATGACCTTTGAACTCTGCAAGAAGATGGCTACATTGAAGTACATGAATTTATACTCTCCGAGTCCGTTTCAAAGCTTTCTAGTTTTTGTTTAGGCTTATTTGTGATGAAAACGAGTATCAAGGAATGTAGTACCTATGAAAAGAACTTACTTTGTGCTGTCGAAGTTGGCTCAACACATTCTGGTTCTCTGGAAATGCTTTTCAAGTAAGTCAGTTAGGAAGTACATACATACGTAAGTAAGTTAGAAGAACAAAACTGGCACTATAGTGGCTTCCCATTAGCGCTCTCAAAGAGTGCTGAGGAAACTTTTTGCGAGTTTTAAGGCTTGCAAGCAGTTGGTAATCTGTTAGTTAGAGCCTCTGAGCAACTTTGACAGTTTAATTTTGTTTGACTAGATTTTTACGGTGACCAACATTTTGTATTGTGTCTATGGGACAGTCAGTCCATTCCTACTATACGTAGACTACTGTACGTATGATTATAGTTTGAATGCTAGAGTTGCATTTTTAAATGGCTTTCTTTACATTATACCCATGGCGGTATTATCTGCATGAAATTTAAGCAGAGAAAAAATTGAATCTTGAGATCTAGCTAGCCGGTATGCATTGAACCCTATAGCTAGGTTATTAGAATTCTGTAAAATGTTCTTAACCATTGAGCTTCTAGAACTTATGCATGTGTGGGCATTGGTAGTAGACTTCCAAGATCTCAAGGCCTATGTGCATTACCCACACAAAGCATGCAAATATGAAGTTAATATTCGTCTTGACCTAACATATCATCTAAAACGGGCATGACTTATATAGTCAGCCAAGGTACTTGCACCTATAGACAAACATTAGTATTGTAAGAATACAACAGACGTATCAATCCAATCTTTAATTGAGTGTTACTAACATAACTGTGTTAGAAAAATAAGTTTGGTTTTGAAAATTGAACTTTGTGGTATAATAATAGTTGAAGTGATTTTATCACATAGATAATACAATTATTTCACAATCAATTTTTCCTAAAATGCTTTGAAGTCAAACATACTGCGTGTCTCAGTTGGATTAACCACAGCTGGATTTAAAATAGGACTTAATCAAATATACAACAAGCTTGCATCCTCAAAAACCTTTGATCCATAATACAATAGGCCTTGAGGCAACATGCAGTCTCATCACTAGGACTATATCTGACAAATGATGAATGTCATGCTAAGTAGTCTGAGAGTTCTTGAGATTAAATTCAGCCCCACAGTGACAACAATTGGTGCATGAACTTATAATTGTAGAGAAGATCTAGATCTAAGTATGAAGCCAACAGTGTATTTCAAATTAAGGAATACTTTGCATTTGAATTTGTGTCAATAACACTCAGTAATCTCTTTTCTAGACAAGTACATAGGTGTGGATTTAAAGAATGCATGTAGCAAGATGAATACTGCATGAATAATGCTAAATACTTTCAGTCTTTGAGATAACTGCTTTAGAGTATATTACATTGTGGACTTGTGGTAGACAAAATGGATGGCAGAGAACCAGATGAAAACTTCAGTGTACAACACAATGTCACAGATACTGAATCAGATGTCTATCCAGGAGAGCTGATTCTAATTCTAACAGCAGTTGCTCACTTCACTTTTGTTGTAGTACCATCTGTGATTCTTGGAACACTAATACTTCATGTTATGATTTCTAAAGAGAAGAAATCAACCATCTCAGCTATATCAATCACTTTCATCTTCATCACTTCAGTGTGTACAATAGCACCTCTCACTTATGGGCTTCTCATGGATCTCAGTTTGATCATAGATGTCCCACTGCTTGGAGGGTGCAGGGTACGATTATTTTGGTACCTCTTTACCTTTTTCCACTTTCTACTCTCTTACAGCACTACAACACTGTCAGTACTTCAGTACAGTGTAATCAGATGGGGAAACAGCAGGAAATGGAACATATCAATAATCATTGTATTGATAGTCATGGTTCTGATTTGCTTTACAATTGGCTTCACAACGTACGACACTCTATTATTTCCAGAAACACTAATCCGAGGATCATATTGTCTGAGAAATGAATCGTACAGGCCATTCTTAACGATAAAAGTAGCAATATATTTTGTGCTTGCCATCGTTCTAACCGTAACAGCTGTGGTTATATTTTCCTTGCTGTCTTATCGGTATGTAAAAAGAAATGTCGTAAGCACTGAAAAAATAAACACCGCGAGAAAAGTAGTGAAATTTTTGGTCCTTAGTAATGTAGTTGCTGTAACATTTCGTCTTTTGCCAAGTTTATCATCCCTACTCACAACAGGAGACAACAATACTGGAGTCGGGTTGAATTTTATGCTAACCTACTCACTTGATTCCAACTATATACTCTACCTGATCTTCATCATATCTGTTCATAAGTCACTGAGGAAATCTTTGAAAGAAAAACTGCTCAAACTAAAAATGAATCGAGTAACTCCACAGTCAAGTCAATAAGCTACAAAAAATGTACAAATTTGAATAATAGGATTCTGATAGACTTTAAACATTACTTTGCGTGGCTTGATGAAGCAGTATAGATCTTCGTGCAAGTATTCATTAATTTTATGTAGGGTATATATGTTTGCGTGTACTTATTATTATGTATGCACATTGTCATAATTATGATTGTATAAAGTAACTGCATGATTAAAGATCAAATGCATGAAGTTAACACTAATTGGGACATTCCATTGCTGTTTATTTTTGGTTTCTGTAAATTTTTTTGTCCTTTAAAGTTAAGTTGCTTTAAAGTTTTTCTCTTTCTTTGGGGGGGGGGGGTTATAATGAACACAATGATGCTGATAAAACATTTCGTGACATGGATAGAAATTCTTTGAAATAAGGATACGAAGAATCACAACATATAAAGATGTAAGGATGACTGAATTCTACAGATTAGTACACTGTCAGAACAAAAATTTAGTACTATCGTGTTTTTTCATTAGCCAATCAATCGGATTTTCAACTTCTTGCAATCGTATGCCAAAATATGTCATCTCTAGAGAATTGTTCAACTCAAGACACCTTTTATCAGATAGATGATAATGATCAATGCCCAATACAAGATGCTAATACAGAAACCGCTACTGACGAAATTCAGTGTCCAACAATTCAAGCAGTTTTGTTGCAGTCATCGCTATATTGTGGAGTACTAGTGATCATGTTTGTACTAAGAGCAAGTATTCTACAAAAAAAGAAAGCCAACATTCGTGGCTATACTGCAAGGATTCTTCTGTTTACCATTTCATTATTTACAGTTGGTCTACCAGTTTATAAACTACTCAAAGAAACTATATCAATTGTTCAAGATGGCTACCAACTCAACAAAAATTACCAATTCAAAAGTGCAACTTCTTTTCATGATTTATTTTTGCCTAAGAAAAACTCCTTGCCAGTTTCCCTAATAATTGGTTGTGCTACCTTCTTCGCATCATACTACTCAAGCAGTGGCAAGATAAATGACACAAATATAACTTCATCCATCATCACTCTTGGCTTTCTCATCTTTCTCACAATTTCTTCCCAAGCAGAGCGATGCAACCTAGATGAACTTAAGAAAAGTTTGCTAGTACTACTGTTTAACCTCAATCAGGTTGTAGGAGTTCTTAAAGATGTCAGAGTTGCTTTTTATGTCGCCTTCTTCACTTTACCTATAGTAATGTCCCTAATCTTTGCGTCATTTTTGTCAGCAAATTCTAGTTTTGTCCACCGAAATATCCGGTTTCGTTTTACAGTAAATATGGTCAGTCTCCCAACCATGCTAGAGTATTTTGGTTTCATTTGTGGATCGTTGACAATTTCCTGCTATATGATGTATTCATACGATGCATTTTCTTTAGCCAATTTCTACATTCGTCAGTTTTACGACTTATAATTTATTCATAACAAAATCAACATGTGTTTACTGTTAGTAATACCGTATAGCTCCAAATTTTCGTGATACAATAAAAAAAAAATTTTTTATGATTTGACCATTATAATTATGACAAACATTTTCTCCATGAAAATTTAGAAAACTATATATCAGCAAAATAATTTCAGAGATCGTGATTCACGAAAATTAGCCCAAAACGGCAAAGACAGACTTTTCACGAACTTTTTGAACCATGAAAGTTTGGGGCTTATCATACTCAATGTACAATCATCTATACTAGCTGTACAATCATGCACTTATGTCATCATGTAGAGCAATGTTAGACAATTAAGACAAAATAATGTGTTCAACTTGAAGTTCACGTAATAATCATAGGTTCACAACTGACCTCTATACTACCTAATAGTATATGCATGAACTTTCAATATGCAATTATACTATGCATCTACACAAACAAATTGTAGTTGCATACAATAAACTTGTCGAGAAAACATTTCAGGACCCCAACACAGTCTGCCATTTTGTCTACTTGTGGTCATGAGTTAATTAAGGATAGGTACATAAATTATTATAGGCTGTATAATTATACAGAAATGCAAAAAAAAATTTTTGGAGAGATCTAGGCTGTAATTATGCAGCGATATTTCACTCAATTCAAGGGAATTAAAGTGCATGGATGTACGTTCGTTACATGTACACTTGTCAGTTTATAGGACATCTATTAGAGCTATTCACGTAACGAGATGTCTCTCAAAGCAGCATGCATGCATGTATTTATGCATGGTAGCTACAGGATGGCT
This sequence comes from Tethya wilhelma, assembly GCA_964030475.1. Taxonomy (NCBI): domain Eukaryota; kingdom Metazoa; phylum Porifera; class Demospongiae; order Tethyida; family Tethyidae; genus Tethya; species Tethya wilhelma. The sequence goes on along the minus strand of CAXIPT010000006.1, from coordinate 1,211,316 downwards.
ACATTTGTAATTATGCAGATTGAAGTTACCAGTGACATAGTTGCATCACATAATAATAACAAAGTACTTGAACTAACCTTAAAATATTGTCACATTATCATCCAAGGTTGTCATGAGAAAGTATCATTCCAATTGATGACACCTATTGAAGAAAAAATTAAAATTGATTTGTGCATACAATCACAGAATATAAAACATCAAAAATTATAAAGTTAGCCCAAAAAAAGTCAAGTCACATAAGGGGCCACTCAATAGAAATGGATTTTCAAAATGTAAGCAACACTAGTAGGAACGAGCAAGCAACTAGCAACGAAACAACTGCCAATCAAACAACAGCAGGAGTTTTCATTGCAATTGGATCCGTTCATTTTACACTGATAGTGCTACCAACTCTACTGTTGGGTTCTCTAGTCCTACCCACTGCATTGATGGAGTACAAAAAGTCAAGAACATTAACCTCAGTTGTCTTCATCTTGATTGTAATGATAAGCATAATAGGAGCAGCTACTCATGGTCTTCTAATGGATCTCAGCTTGATAAGTAATATTCAATTTCTAGGAGGCTGCAACCTTTCGCTCTACTGGATCCTATACTCACTTTGTCACACATTGCTAGCAGTATGGAATGCACTTCTATCAATCATACAGTATGCTGTAATCCGCTGGAGACAAAATGGCAAGCTTAAACTTTTCGCAGCAATTTCTATGACAGTTATTGCCTTACTCTTACTCATAAATAGTGGCCTAGCATTCTCTCGAATAAAGGACAGGCCAGTACAGGTACGAGGATCATACTGTCCTCGGTCCATAAGAACAGTGTTTACAAATCTAAGGATCTCCTTCAGCGTGATTGTATTTTACTTTCCTTCGCTTCTTGTCATCGGCATCTTTACCGGCTTGACTCATCGGTATATCAAACACAATACTATCGAAAATTCAAAGGTAGTGAAGACAATTCTTAAATTTTTGGTCATTAATGCCATATTTACAACGATGCTACGTCCACTGCCAGTTTTGGGATTGTTCTGGCTACGAATTTCTGAACCATATTCTAGCTTCCTACCCATGACTCTTGATCTGAACTACCCTCTTCAAATCATCACTACCATTACTATTCACAAAGGTATAAGAACATTATTCAAGGAAAGGATTTGCTTGTGTGATATTGGAAATTTACAGCCCACCAACACAAGCTTCAACAATAGAGTTGAACCATCACCTATGTAAATTAATTTGATATTATACAAATCTATATGACATTAGAACTAGCTCTCCATATTATTATCTAGCTGTAAACTTTATCGAGAGTAAAAGAATCCACAAAAACTATAGACATCTATTACGCATGCGCGCAGAGCGGAACGTAAATAACCACGAAGAAGCCATAAGTCCGCAGATTGTAGCCAATATATTAAGACTCTTTATCACTCTGTCGCTCATTCAGTGAAAGAAGAAACGACTAAAAAGCCGTTTGACACAACAAATACGCTATCTAGGCATAAACCAAACACTATTAGGGCCCGAAAAACGACTCAAGATTTTCCGCGCAAAGTGTAGAGTTTATCACAACATTGATCTATGGACATGAGTTCACTGAGAGTATTACTCGTCATTTCGACTATTGCACTCGTTTCCTGCAAACCAGGGATCCACAACGAGTGCATCAATGGAAGCAAACCAGTAGAAGTGGCAAACAGTCCTTACTCAATCCTCCCAAATGGTAGTATATGCTGCCCACCACTCCAGGAGGAGAGCAACTGTACAGCTGAGAAAGACCTACTTGAGGAAACAAAATGTCATCATGGTTTCATTGAAGAACCATGTTTTTTCTGTTTAACGTGTGCAAAAGGAATTGGAGAAGTTTGCGGTGGTATTTATGGAACTCTTGGAAGATGTAACCGAGCATTGGAGTGCACAGCACATGAACTTACTTTTCTTTCTGGAGTGAACATCACTGGAGTTTGTCTTCCAAAACGTAAGTGTATTCAATCAGGTCAGTGGCCATTAGTTTGGGGGATATACGAATAGCAAAAGGATGAGTTCCACATTATGCTGTATGTGTAAATCTCAATAAAATGGCCACTAATTACATAATAATTATAACACAAGGATGATGGTGTATGTCACGGTGCTATGTCCATTGACATTCATGTACGATCAAAAAAAATAGTTGTTATTGATAACAATTCATTGATACAATTATAGCGCAGGTGCAATTGGGTCATTAAAAACTGAGTATTTATTGTGTGGCATAGGAAGCAAACGATAACCGTCTGTTTCTATCATATTACTACCATATTTGCCATACATACATACATGTGCAACATTCAATTACTTTAATAATCAATATTTTCTATAATTGTACAGTATCACCCTGACATGATTTATTTATCATGTGATTTTTATAACTATTTCAGCAACAAAAGAACTTGGCGAAATATGTGGAGGAATTAATGGTATGGTGGGAAGATGTGGAGCTGGTCTGAACTGTACAGCAGATGAAAGCAAGTATATCAATGGCGAAAATGTGACTGGAATATGTCTAGGTAAGCAATTTGCAATTTTGCACACCATTGAACTTTCGTCAAATAATGCAATTATGTGATAATTACTTATAGTGTAAACCATAGTGTAAGTGTGTGCGTGCGTGCATGCTTGTGTGTGTGTGTGTGTGTGTGTGTGTGTGTGTGTGTGTGTATGATTGTGTGATTGTGTGAGCCATGGCATGTGTGTTAAACAAACACAAAACCAAGTGTTTGAATTACTACTTACCACAGCATAAGCATTTATGGGAAGCAAGCTGTCAAAACTAGGATGTGCAGTCAAAGTGTATGTACAATTTTAGCTGCATGATTCTTCAGGCATGTAAATCATAGAGTTGTAAGTAAACAAGACATAGAGCACATGTCATAACTTCTATCACCATGCATAACAATATTATAGAGAGCGATGCAGCTGAAGTTTGTTTCAAGAATTGTGATGACAGAGAGATCAAGAAAAGCTGTGGAAGTGATGGAAGATGGTACAACAACAAATGCCACTTGAGACAACAAAACTGCTACCCACCTCGCGCCTCAGCTGACAAAATCAAACTAGATAAAAATGGAATCATTTGTCAAACTGGTAAGTAGTCACAAATTAATTTTAGCTAGCAATTATTTTTGCCTAAAAACCAAGAATTTAGAACATGCATGTTCACATTGTGCAATAAACTTTCCCCATGACGTTGAGCCGCTAGCTATACCTTAACAAAATGTCATACATGGACCTAATTGATCATATTACCATGACAACAGATGTACACAGAAAAAGGGGGGGGGGGGATGGAAATGTCAATCCTTTGGCTCCAAAATTTTTACACGAATTTAAGGTACCAGCTAGTGTACACCCAAGCATATCAACATAAAAATAATTTTCCCTGAATAAAAATTATGTATTTTGCTTGATAATGATTGACATTGACCATGTGAAAAGCTTGAGTGTTTTGCCCTCGACCTTGTAGCACATAGATCAAAGCAGAAGCAGTATCAATGGCTGATAAGACAATAGCTCACCGAGTATGGTTTCATGCATGCATGTGCATGTGTGGTTTAAGTACGAGTTAATTCTATTATTCGACAAGAATATGTACTCTTTGTTATTGAATTTTGGTAGCGCTTACATGTTATTCAATCAATGACATCAATGTATGGTGTACGTAAGAAGCGTGTAGTTCTCACAATCACACGAAGATGTGCTGAGATCTTTGGAATGAGAAAAATATTAATTTTTTTCAGGTCAGTGTCTTACTATTAGTGTTCTAATAGAGCTTAGCAACCTTATTAGTAAGACCTCAGATTGAGTGCATATATAAAATTGTACCCAAGTATGTATACAACCGTGACCTTTTGTGAGTCTTAGCATCAAAGAGATTTAGATGCAGTTGTCATTATACTCGGTATAGCTGGGGGAGAGGTTCAGGATGGTTATAGCAATTATAGCAAACAGATGTTTTGGTAAGGGGATAAAGTAAATGTGCAACCGAACGTCGTGAGCACTTAAACATATTCCTAGATCGTATGCAACCACAATAAAGTTGAGTTTACAGTCATACACCCTGAATTAGAATTACAGATTGCTTTATAGGCAAAAAAAAGTATTTGAGAGATTTTAGTTAGAGCACAAAAGAAAAAACAAAAATTGAACATGTATCTGCTACATAATTTAAGTTATACGTAGTGATGAAAATATTATACCCTACAGTACCATTTAGACTTTCATCATACATATCAGTGGTCCAAAAGCTATAGTGTAAACATGCATGTGCTACACCATGGGGAGTTCCATTGTTTACAACTACAAAGCCAAACTAGTTGTGGCATTACGTTGCATGTATACAAGCATAGCAATCAAAAAAGATATTATTGTGATGTTTTAATTTGACAGACGCTTTGAATCTTAGCCATAATACTGGTATCATGTTCTTGCTGTATGTATGAGACTAAGCTCTGTGCAGCCATACACAGAAGCATGTTCTGGTTAGTGACATCCAAACGACAGATGGTCGCACTTTGATAGCTACAGGTATCGAGCCCACCTTGAGTATCTTAGGTTACGTTTGTTCTCTTTTTTTCACATGGTTTTCGTACCGCAACTATTAATTGTGGTCATTCTAATGAATGTTTATTGGCAGTGATTATTTCGCCTTTTTTAAGTGTACGAAAGTGACCAAACCGGTTTGTAAAACAAGTAAATCAAGCTACCATAGCAACTGAACTAAGTGTTTACATGTAACACGAGTAGGCTAAAGTGTATTATTTCTAGATCGTGAATACAGTAATGACATGTTGGTGGACTAAACCACACAACGTTATATAGTAAGTAGATTCCTTAGTAAGCTAGTGTTCATAGCTACACCCTGAGTTGCATAACCATGAGTAATATTTACATGCTCTACTTTATTATCCAAGCTTAACGAAGTTGTACTATGAAGCATTATGAAATTCAACATCAGTATTACCTTGTATATATATGATTTATCAAACTGTCTTGAATCCGATTTGACTTAGACTATATGGATATTTACGTTCCATAAACTACAATATCCATGCTTAGACAAAAGAAGAAATCACTGATACATCATGTTATACGTACACTAACTTAGTAGAGAATATTGTTGCTCATAGTGTAGGTACCTGCATATTTTTGGTGGATGACCTACAATAATTGACTTACTGTTTATGTATATCTTTGTATCCTTTTTACCCACTCAATTACAAACCCACTTAAGACAAATTGCTGTTCAAGTGTTCACAGAGTATGTCCTTGAGAACCTTCAGATGAGGTTTAAGTGGGCTACTTCATTATGCTACACAGGGGATGTGATGAGTTGTACGAAGCAATAAATGGCCCTGTTCATATACCCACACATGTGTACAATGTGATAATTATTATGATTTATTATGATTTATGTGTTGTTAAAGGAAGTGGTTTTAAACTAGAGTGCTTCCTTCTCTATGTGAATGTGAAATAATCATGCACATATACACACACACACAAGCTATAAGATATGGTTTGACTTTCAGCTTTCACCAAATGCAATACAATAACACACACACACACACACACACACACACACACACACACACACACACACACAAACAAACAAACAAACACACACACACACACACAGCTTGTGATGATATAAGATTAAATCAAAACGGCCACATTGAGTACTCACACGGAGTAACAAGTGGATCAACAGCGACCTTCTCCTGTCAAAAAGGATATGAGAGTTTACTGGACACAGAGTTTAGACTGAGATGCAGAGACAGAAAGTGGGTGGAGATATTCAACGATGACAGCTTAAGTCCAGAGGAGTGGGACGGCAATCTACCATATTGTCTGCGTAAGTGTAACATAAAAAACAGTACTTGAAGGAACTGTGTCACTATATAAGCGGTGTTTTGTTACTAAAAATAAAATGTGTGACGTTTTATGATGTTCTATGACCGTTTGTGACGTTTTTTGTTTTGTTTCTTGCGCGATCTGGGTACCACGCCCGGGTATTAGCCCCATGTATGTACGTATATTGCGCATTTGTCAACAAAAAATGTCATAAAACGTCACGCATTTTATTTTTGGTAACAAAACAGTGCTTATATAGTGACACAGTTCCTTTAAAGTGTTAAATATAAAGCAATAGCTAAAGTGCTAGTTAATATATATTCATGAGTAACATTATAGGATTAACTTTTACTATTGTAGTAGCCTCGTCCCAAAGCTCCTCTTTGACTTTTCACTCACGGTTAGGCAAAGAGGAGCCTGGGAATGATGCTAACTATACAGCAGGAAATTAGGTTTTATGACTAAGAACTTAAAGTTCAATCTTGATTAATGAACAAGCAAGTAAACAAATACCTGGGGTCAAAAAATGGTTGCTGGCATAATGAACAATAATTATTAACGAACCACGTATTACACAATGTAACACAGGTGTCACAAAATTCAGGAAAACATACTTTTGAGTTTACACTTGAACATCACACTCGGAAAACATGCAATAAGCATTACCATGATGACCTTAACATGTGCTTTCAAGGATGCAACACTGAAACAATACCCCTAGCATACTGTGGTTTAAACAAACATGAGTATACTGGTTATCCACTGTGAGACGTCAAGCCACTGTGGTAAGAAATGATCACATATTTACTCCATTTGGTGCATGCCAGTGAGGAAATAGCTCCAGCAATGTGTAACTGGAGACCACGATTTCAAGCAGATGAGTCATGCATGACTGAAACAGAAGCCAGTATATGGTGCACTTAGCCAGATGTACATTGTCATTTTGAGGTTGGGTAAAGGACTCTATACCTTTGACAAGTTCAATGGTGCAATATGACGTTATAGCATGCATCATGGATTGCATGTGGGTATCTTTGGTTTCAGCAAAAATAATACAAAACTTTTAACAACAAAATTTAACCTAAACCTTTGTGCAAACAGCTACCTTTTATTGTCTATTTTTGCGGATAATATTTCTGACAGACTGCATAAAAATAGTCAGATCAGCCTTTCTCTGTTATGTAGCAAAGCACTAAATGACTTAGTCAGCAACTTTTTTGACTAGATACTGTAGTAGTGAAGCGTCTAGGACTGGCTTTAGTGTGGTTCGTTATCATTCATAATCAATGTTTGGACACAGTTCAATTAGGTGACCATTGTGTGCTAATTGCAATCTGAGGTAATGCACAAGTTCATTGCTTTTGTGCTTCTCCACATATTGGCAAAATAGAGTAAGGTGCAAGCATGGTTTTGCAAAGCATGGCTACAGGGCTAAGAAATTTTGTTAAGATTACCCCCAGACAGAACTAACTAAATAAGCACTAGAAAAAGGCTTGGTAATAAAAATTAATGTCTCATATTCATGGATAGAAGCTTAACATCCAAACTTACAAAAAGTCTCACCTAGGTTTGACCGCTACCACATAAACAAGATAGAAGACGCTTCAAATGGTGTCTTATGAGATTATTGGTGACCGGGAGTGGTCAACATAAGGCGCTTTGAGAATCTTACAAGAATCCCCCGTCCTACAAAAAAAAATAATAATACACACATTTAGGCTAGTGCACGTCACATGTGCATGCATGTACATGTAATGTCTTACCATAAAGAAAGATACACCCTTTGCAAATTAAATTGAGGTGGACAGCATTGGAGGCTTCAATATAACATCTGTATAATACAGTGGCCATGTATATGTACATGTTCAGATACATGATCTACACCATCGACGCTAGCCGTATACATTGGGCGGTTGAACCATAGGAGCTTCTCGTCGTGTAATTTATCCTCAAGTTTTGCCCAAAGCATTAATTATAATTATCTGCTAGCCTATAATGTCAATTGGAAGCATGTCTACTTATTTGTGTAATTTATCCTCAAGTTTTGCCCAAAACACTAAATTTATCTGCTAGCCTATAATGTGAATTGGAGGCATGTCTGTTGTCATTAACAAACCAATATCATTGATTCAAGTCTTGAGCATGTACATTTGCTTGTTGGACATTCAAATGGCATCATGAACGGTCATTCGAATTGAAGCTTTGGTCTCTCTAAATTTATGCATAAAGATATACGTACATACTTTGTACCACATGCAGCTTAACTTAATACTTCCCAAGAGACACTCTTCTGGCACTCTATAGCACAAAGCACCCAATGTTTACGCTCAGAAAGGTGTAATTTGTGATCGGTCAAGACTTTAAGTACTTGTTGGGATACTGTTGATATAATCAATGGTTCCCAACACTTCTTGTATACCTACATCCTTAGCATGGGTAGTCCAAGAGTGAGCTCATCGTATTCATGCATTTATGTCAAAGGCATCGTGGCTTGAAGGCTCAAAGAGGAAAAAATCCTGTGTCGAGTATCTCGGAAATGTGGTTACGTGTATTGTGTTAGGTTACCCCATTGTGTGATAAGCTCATGCATGAATAAAAATAATATTGTTGTGTTTGTGTGATCAACAAAGTAAGCACGTTGATGTTCTTGTTATGTGGTTTGGTGATAGTCTGCTGAAAATGTATTATTGAACTGTGATTAATAGGTCGTTTCTCAAGCCATCGAAACGTATACTTTGAAACGGCATGGTTATAAAGCCAACTTGAAATTAATCCAGACAGTCTATACTTTAAACTAAATTATTAGATAAAGTACCCTTTTCTGTAGCCCTGGTTCAAGGCATGTGGTTTGTGACATTATGCATACTCAGACAGCATGCATGCATCATTATAATATTAGAGATATACTGATTCACATGCATGTGGTAATCTTCTCTCAATACATGTGTGGCCAATTGCAACCATGCATGAATGAACACACATGCATGTTGCATGGGCCTGGGAAGGTTTGTATTGGTGCGGTTGGGGGACCTTCCAGTGACCACAAACCTCTGTGTGATTTCAATCGTGGGTAGACGGTGAGGTTACACAGGTAGAGTTGGCCTATAATTGCTCTCCCACAGTTTTAAACCTTCACATCAACAAAACAATTATTTAAACTGAATTTTATGAAGAATTTCGTGCTCTACTGAAAATGAAGATTAGCTCATCATAATACTATAGCAGTGGGATGTCCATGCAGTGATCACAGTACCTAGTAATCAGAATCACAATCATAGCTGAGAGCTATAGCTTACGCTATGGGTCTTGTAACCACAACCAAAGACATCTTGTAACAATTCACAGACAAGCAATTAATAAGTTTCAAGAACAATGTAAATTAAGAGAGATCATCTTAATTGTTCAGATGCAGGGACTGCTAAAAGCACCACCAATTATATCTGAGATGTTCAATACTGAAACCTCTATGTTCCTTTCTCGAGAAAACCGGAACAGTTGCTAAACAATTAATTGATACAGGAACAGAGATCAAAACAAACATCCTTGGAAGTTCCTTTCAAAACTTACTAAATAGCCTTTGAAAGTCAGTTCATTTGAAGCTTGGTTTTGATCGAGTGGGTGCAAGAAAACAGTACAAGTAATTCTAATTCAGTTTGCACATCCTTCAACTCTGTACTGACCTATACCTATACACAAAAAGTACTATAGGTCCCTTCCCACCTGTCTGCGATGGCGTGAGTCCAGACGAAAACTTCCAGTCCCTTGATTCAATATGGCCTCTAACACAAAGCTACTTGGTTTCATATTCTCACCAGTGTGTCCATACATCGTGGGCTGACTTGTTTGTGCATCCACTCACAACATATTGTATAGGATATAGAATAAATTACTACAGATGTTTTGTTATAAGAAGTTTATCGTCCATGCAACCAGATACACGTTTCCATCAAGCGTATCAGTGGGAAAAATCAAATATCTATAGTAACACGTCCATCGTGTCAGTTAGAGAAATTCACAATTGGTTTGGTTGTGTACAACTACAAAGACAATTAAACTCCAGAAGTATGCTTCAGTGGCCAGTTTAATTGTTACAGCAATTAAAATATGAGTGCAGTGTCAAGTACCGCAAAACCTTAAAGTAGTACGAGCTCGTTAAGTCCCATGGAAACGTAATTGTTGCTTGATAATGAGCTAGGCTACTCAGCAGCTGGTTGGCAATTAATTTATACAGTCCAGTGGTCATCGAGAAAGCTTCACTGTTAAACACATATTAATGTGCTGTCGTAAAACCTACAAAGTTTTCTTGGTTGCAATAGTCAAAGAATTAATGTTGTTATGATTGTCAGCGTTAGTTAAGACCAACAATAAAGGACACATGATGATTGCTCCATGCAATTAGAAAACGTCTGAACATACTATAGCTTAACTGAGATATTAATTTTAATTTTTTGTCAGTATTCTAAGTCTTTATGCAATTATACTCATTAATTTCCAACACCATGAATATTTGCTTAGCATTCTTCAGAAGAATACTACATTACTGAGCCTCACTTAGTCTGGATACAGGCATAACTTAAACTAGTGTGTCAATATAGTGGTTCAAATGAAATTCCTTCCAAGTGCTAAATAACCTTTTTGGGTCTAGAGGCAGGACTAGTGGCTAGAATCATAGTAGAGACTGATTCCTGCCTTGGTTTCATGACAGCATTGCTGAGCCCTACCATGGTGTCTTATGAAGCATGTGACATGCTGCAGGTGCTTGAGTCACTTGGCCATTAGTGTGCTTATGTAAGCTATACCATGAATACCATCACACTGAGTGGTCAACCAGACATATCCCTCCAGCCATAAAGCTTACATGTGAGCCTGTGAAAACTTTACACCATGGACCTTGAGGGACTTCACTGCTGGAAGGAATTATGGTGATGAAGGTACATGTGTGTGCCTCTAGGCCATGACACACCTTGATCCCATGGTAACCAGCACTAACCACATGCAGAGATTATATGATTGTCAATGAGTGCAGGCATAAATGTATGGTTAGGGGCTAGCTTCTGTTTTTTTGGTGACATCCCATCTTTTCCTATGATTATGCCACTGGCCATGATCAAGCTAGCTATTCCACTTGCACCTGTATACCTTGGAGTTACTGGATTACATGCTCATGCTTGATTATGAGGGCTCATTTTGGTTCACTCTACAAGATAAAGTTACAATTTGGAATAATCAGATGAGACACATACTTGCTATTAATAGCAATTCAACCTCTTCCTCTAGTGTTGCTAAGTTCGTAAGGCCCCATCCCATCTAGTTGTTTACCACTTGACATTGTACTCTACCATGCAAGTTCTCTTTGAATACACTGAATGCACACAATAAGCTAGTAATTATACTTACTATTCATGTACTGCGAACTTCCATTGCTGCAACGAATAAGTTGACCATTAGTTTATTGTTGTAATAATTAGCCAAAAAGAAAAAGCTAGGCAAATGAATTATTTAAGGGTGAAAAGTTTATTTTCCATCATCATCAATTTTTGCTAATTGATGTTACAGTAGTTAGTAACATCAAGTTTGCTTTTTGTATATAGAGTGTAGATCGAGCTACCTACAGAGTGACCTATAGTATTAGAGGGGCTTCTGTTTAAACTGTAAGTCAATTTTGTAATAATTGACCTAATTGCTCAATGCTTTATATTAGTTAACCATTTAGTGCCTAGATATCAATTAGCCCCAAACTTGTTCACCAAAGTTTTTAATTCTGCTTTAAAAAAACAATTTTAAGCACACTTAACGTAATGAATTATTCATTACCAACCCTTGAAAACATAGCCTAGCCAGCTAGATCATGACAGTAAGGTTAGGCTAGAAGCATAACAAGTGCCACACACACACACACTTCATGTACTCTAATTGTAGCATACAACCCACATCACAATGTAAACTTGTCCTAAAACAATGGAGTGTAATTTGAGTGCGGAGTCAAGACCACCAAATTTTTTTCTCTTTACATCTCCCCGCCGGACATGGAATTTTTTCCTCTCCATATAGCCGAACGGAACACCTGTGAAGTAGCAACATCTGTTTGTAGGTAAAGAGTCTATGGAAGAGAATATTATTGGTCGGAAAGTACAAGATGGTGGCGGGTGTAACATTACAAGCTGGGCTTCTCATACTATTGTGGCCAGCCACCATTGATGAAAAACCAGATTAGTAGGTAGCTTAACGATGTTCAAGTGGTATCCAAGTGCACATAGTCTTAGGGTTAAAGGTACGTGTTACTCTGACTTATGCAAATTTAACAATGATTGTGCATGTAGAGCTGTATAGCAATATGGACAAAACCACCACTGTGTTGCACACACAATAGGATTATGCAAAGTAGGTAATAAAATTGAACAATACTGACTTATATCTCCGATCGACTCTCAGCAAAAGACATGGTCAATTTAGTGGCAAGTTGTAACCTCGTTTATAGCAGGACACGCTACATCTACACGTGTTTTTCGCCAGTAAACACACCATTAGTACACGACTACATGGTCCAATACAAGGACAGTGTCAGAGACTGCTGGTCTATACATATGTCTACACACAATGCCACAAATTTACACCTAATTATGCGTACATGTATGCATGTACATACTGTGGACTCTCCGACAATAATTGGTTGCTTTCTACAACACATGTTACAACACTATCCTGACCTGTTTTCCAGACCTAGAAATACAAGGAGGTGACCTTGGGTATAATATGTAAAAAAAGCTCAACAGTCCTGTACATGCATAACAGTAACAAGGATCAGAGTGTTATCTTAAAAGTGCTTAGTGACCAGGGTTCTGCCTAGCCTCGTGAACCAGTCCCTCCCCGCTATGCTTAGCGCTATGCTTAGCGCTTAAGCGCTAAGCATAGCGGGGAGGGACTGGTTCACGAGGCTAGGTTCTGCCCATATTGGTTACTCAGGAGTGGTTGGAATATAACCACTACTCTAAAGGAAAATTACCACTAGTCTAGAAAGAAATTCTGCAGCAAAAGCGTGCCAGTCAACTATAATAGAGCCCAAAATAGATTAAGTTTTAAATACAAAATAACTCTTTCCTCAACCACTTACTCCACCAATTCTTGTTAGTGACCAAAATAATATAATAAGTGGAAATGCTCTAGCTATCATGTATGATTGTAGTTACACATTGAACACTGAACCTTGCTGAGTGGGCTCCACAAAAGCCTCGAGCCTGTGACTGCATGTCAGCATCTATGATGGGTTTGAAAAAAGAGGGTCTATATAGCTGACCACCATCTGCATGATTATACAGTGTGGTACATAACCGAAATGGTAAATACATACCATATACTGACACTGTCATCTCACACACCATACATTGCTTATTATACCAATCTTAACCATACTCACATAAACAATTACAATTGTGTTATAATATTATACATACACATGCACACACATTACAGCTGCTTTGCCAGTAAACCATCACGAATACAACAACAGACAATCTTGAAAGTGAAGAGAAATAACAAAAGACTCACACTCAAAAACTCTTTCTTTACTGAAGCGTACATTGATTATCACATGGATTGCAAGTGTTTGGCAATTTGTATTACAAAGCCTGGCTCCCTTTCAGCATACATGAAATTATTTTGCACTTACGTACCCTGTTTGTGATAATTTTTGTTTCAATAATACCTTAATGTTTGCGTGGATTGTTGCTTCATCTCAAAATAATGATTTTTGGTATCACTGTCAATGTCTGTATATTATTATGTGTGAAATTTAAAATGTATTATTGTGTTCTGTGCAAATTATGTCATGTAGCTATGCATTTGTCACAAACTCAATTAATGCACACTTCACTGGTCACAATAATTATTATCTACTTACAAAAGTATAGAGAAAATATTTTTGTTCTATGTTGTCTACTGGTCATTAAGTTATACAGTTTCCCTGCAATTAACCATGAAAAATTGTTGACTTACTTTTTAATACTGCTGATACTGAGCCTTAGTGTAGGCTGCACACAGACTCTTGAAGCTCAGCCTGGTGGCATGCTTGAACTCTGCACTCTAGCCAGTCTGCCGCTGAGGTTGTTGAGTAGAAGTATGTTTCACTGGTTCAGGGCTTTGGTTAGTGAACCTATGGGTGTCCATATAGTTTGGCTATAGCAACATCATGGAATAGCCACGTCAAAAACTGTGGCGAACCACTAAATATTCAAGCTGCCAGTAAAAACACCATACATCCACTTTTACAGAATTATTCTGTCGACCATTTACCACATGCAATAATGATGTCATGTTGACATAATGAAAAATTTAATGAGCAATGCCTGGCTAAATATAAAAGTGGATAACACAAACAACAAAGCAAGTCAAGTTGCAGTGTATAATATTATGTTCAAGCTATCAAAATGATTTTATTAACAGTGAGAGTATGATGTTTGCCTTCAGACAATTTTACTCCTGCAAGTAAGTGCAATAATAAACATGTAGACTCTGACAGCTAGTGCATTCAGTTTGTACTATATAAAGCTTTAAATACTGCACATGATGCACAATTATCAAGTATTGAAGTGTATTTTAAGATTCAGTGACTAGCCACTTCTGGGGATATGACCTGTCACGGGCCCAGGGAATATACAGTGTCCGCCAGGGAATTTTATCCCCCAGACCATATTCCCGTGGAAGTAGTTGCGGAATTTGGTCCATTTCTAGGGAATTCAGTCCGGTTTAGTTTGCTTTGGTTTGTTTTGTGTTTAGCTTTATGATATGGATACAGCAGGGGTATTTTCAAGCTGAGGACTAACTGAGCTAGCCTTAGCTTGCATCTAGATTTGTGACCACTCTTCATTATGATCAGTTGAAGTTTCAATGTACGGGCCTCATCTCAGTGGCAAACTTGGTGTGACCCGCTTATCAAACCGGCAACTCAAAGATCATGAACCATACTACCAACTATAAGAGCAAGACTTATCTAATTTTGCTAGCATCCTTGAGATATTAAACTCCAGTCTTTGTCACATACTACGTTAGACATGTATTTGTACAAGATAAAAATCTTTTTCTTTTTCCTTGTATTATGCTGCATCGCATGTATATGCAATTGTAAGTCTCTTGATCTTTTTGTGGTGAGGGAGTGGCTGGCCTGCAAGACTAATGTTATCCGAGACCATGAATATTATAGCTTACAGGGCAGAGGGAGTGGCTTGCCCGCGAGACTAATGTGAACATAAGATCAAAAATCTCATTCTGCATGTGTGTGACATCAGTGCTGCTTGCATGACAGCTAGAATAAAAATATAGCTTTGTGGTACAAAATGAATCGTCATGGGAAAGTTGTCCTGTCTTGGAGAATTTGGTCTCGGGTGGTATTTTTGGCAATAAATGATGTACTGATGTCTGCTTGATGCATAGGAAATTTGCTCCCCAGATCTTTTTTTTCCCGGAATATTTATTGGGGAATTTTGTCCTAGCATGAAATTTTAAATTGTCCATATATGTACCCGTGTGTTTATCCAACTCTACAATCCACTCATTCACTGATTTAATTCATGCTTATCACATTTTGAGGTGCATATGTTACAAGATACCCGATATAAAACATATCATATAATGATGGAGAGCCTTTTACGTAACCTGTCAAGTAGACTGCATGCTGAACCTATGTACTTCACATCAAACTATAATTATATATGGTTTAAAGGAACTGTGTCACTATAATTAAGCGCAGTCTTGTTACTAAAAAAATTTTTTTGATGTTTTCTGACATTCTATAACCTTTTGTGATGTTTTTTTGTTTGTTTCTAGCATGATTTGAGCACCACGTCCAGATATTAGCTCCGTGTACATACGCATATTGTGCGTTTGTTAACAAAAAAGAGTCACTCATTTTATTTTTGGTAACAAAACAGCACTACTTATAAAGGGACGTACACAGTTCTTTAATAGTGAAAGTGTTCTGACAATAGCTTTGTACACTATAGCCATACTGTATTGTAAAGAGTTGTTTACTGTGTATTTTACGATTGTCTTCATAGTTGCATTTTTTTACTAGTACTCTGTAAGGTTCATCAAAATTATTGATAATTGTGTAGCTACTCACTTAAGTTTATTGTTTGATAATAATAATAATCATGTATAATACTTACTCATACCACATGCCCATATACATCATACTATACAGAATCACTATGCTATTTCTATTTGGAACGTTACTATTCTTAGTCATTGCTGTGTCAGCAAACGAATACTATGTCAAACCATCACCAAATGACTCATGTCCTGAACAAGATATGCATTGTCTGACTCTCTCCCAGTATGCTAAGTTTGCTAACAAGCCAAGAAGATTCTTTGCGGAATCAAACACAACAGTAATTACCCTTTACCTGCTGCCTGGCAACCACAATCTCAGTTACAATCTTTTTTTGAAGAAATTAGTTAGCAATGATACTAGACAATTGAATATTGCCATTGCTCCAGATGCCAGTAATCACGATGCTACAATTGTTTGTGTGCAGTCTTCTAGCATTGTAATTACAAATGCTTCTAGACTGAAAGTAAAGATTGAAGGAATTGTTGTCATGTGTACAGCCACTAAAATAGCTTCAATAGGTGCATTTGTCCTCAAGGATGTAGCCTTTCTCAGTCAAGGACGAAACGGAACAGCCATGATACTTAAGAATGTTTCATCTGTGAATGTTAGTAGAAGTTCCTTTCAAGGATTCACTGGTGGTATGGTGATAAATAAAGTGAGAAATGTTCGTGGTGGTGGTGCACTTGTTGTCCAAAAGTGTCAAAATGTTCTGATTGAAAATTCTGAATTTGCCTTTAACAACGTTGGCCAATCTCTTGAAATGAATAATTTTAAAGTAGGTGGAGGTGCACTACATTCTGTAAATAGCAGTGTCTATTTGAAAAATTGTACTTTTGATAGCAATAGTCTTTCAGATAATTCCAATGCTAGCTATGGTGGAGCTGTGTATATGGAATCTAGTAGCTTAAATATGGAATTTTGTGTATTTAAGCACAATTCCATTCAAGGAATTAATAATGAAACAGAAGGATACGGCGGGGCTGTTTATGCTACAAAAAGCACTTTTGTCAGCATTGTTGGCTGTGATTTTACCAATAACTCTCTCACTGATGGTACAAAGGGCTATGGTGGAGCTGTTTGCTTTACAGTCGGTAAAAAGATTGCTATAAATTTTAATGGTAGCACATTCAAAGGTAACAGCATTGTAAATCAAAAGTCAGGCAAAGGTGGCGCCATGTATGTCAGAAATTTTGAAGTCCAAATTGAAGATTGTATCTTTAAGAACAACTCTGCTATTTTGGATAGTGATAGCTATAATGATGGAAAAGGTGGTGCAATCTTTACACTGTACTCTGGGTTTACAAGTACAGGTAACCTAAACTTGCTACATAACTGTGCAAATTCAGGTGTGTTTTATGCTAGACAAAGTACTCTTTTTTTTATTGGAGATTTCAACCTTATCCACAATATTGGCTCACTTTTTCTGTATGCAAGTAGTGTCACTATAAATGGTACTGCTGTTTTTACAAACAATTCAGTAAACGGCTCAAAATTACTAGAAGGAGGAGCAATGACAATTATCCGGCAAAGTAAGATGCATTTGAGTGGCAAAATAAACATAACTCACAACAAGGCTAGACATGGTGGTGCTCTCTTAGCTATAGAGAGTGAAGTTAATATAGGTGGAGACATTGCTATATCTGATAACAATGCATTATTATCTGGAGGGGCCATTTATGCATATCAAAGTGTTGTTAGTTTCAGTTCTTCCCACAAAGAACTTAATCCATCATCTATTTTAATATCAGACAATATAGCAGAATTTGGAGGTGGAATCTACTGTACAAGTTCAAGTATTAAAATTTCTTCGAATAATGTCAATATTTCATCGAATCATGCTACAAAAGGAGGAGGGATAGACTTAGCCCAAAATTCCAAATTATTCATTCTCAAAAGTATAAACAACAATATTCCAGGATCAAAGAATGGATTATTGAATTTATTTGATAACTGGGCAGAGTATGGGGGAGCTATATATGTTACTGATGCTACAAACTCAGGTATTTGCAGTGCTACGAGGAATGAATTTGAAGAATCTACAGAGAGTGAATGTTTTTTTCAGGTTTCCACTTTCTACCGATCACGTGTTGATTACATGTCAGCCTCTGATAGTGTATTGACTAGTACTTTAAGCATTAATTTTACCAATAATTCTGCCAATGTGTCTGGAAGTATTTTGTATGGTGGTCTTCTTGATAGATGTACTTCTAGTTATATAACAAAGTCCAAAATTTCTCTGAATGACACCAGTTGGAATGATCTACATAATGCTTCCTTAAAATACTTTATTGAGAATACAAATCTGGAGCTACAAGATCTAGAAGATTCTTCAGAACTAATATCGTCTGATCCTGTTCGAGTGTGTTTTTGTAAAGATAATCATCACCCAGACTGTAACTACCATCCATCACCAATTGACGTCTACAATGGAGAACCATTTACAGTATCACTTGTAGCTGTTGATCAGCTTAATAATCCAATTTCAAAGAATACTATTGTTTATGCATATATCTCATCAGTAGAGGCTGATTTAAGTCTACATCAATCCATGCAAGAAACAAATTCTAATGGAACTTGTAGCAATTTAACTTACAGTATATTCTCTCCAAATAGTATGGAAAAGTTGTCTATATATGCTGAAGGACCATGTGGCAAACAGGGAATATCTGTATCTAACCTTACTATGAACATTAGCCATTGTCCAATAGGATTCAGTGAATCAATCGATAATTCACATTGTGATTGTGATCCAATTTTAGTTCCTGAATATGTGTCTGGCTGTTCAATCGAAAATGCCTCGGTTGTGAGAAGTGGGGATAGTTGGTTTGCTTATAATAGCACCAACGAATCCTTTACACTATATGGAAATTGTCCTTATGACTATTGCAATTCTTCTTCTGAGAAAGTCTTTGTAAACTTGAATGTTGAAAATGGCTCTGATGAATTGTGTTCCTTTAATCGATCAGGTAAGCTGTGTGGATCTTGCAAAGATGGTCTCAGTCTAGTGTTTGGTGGTTCCCAATGTATGAAATGCTCTGACAATTGGCTAGCAATGATTCTTGTTTTTGCCATAGCTGGTTTCCTGTTGGTAGCTATCATTTTGGTTTGTAACTTGACAGTAGCAGTTGGGACAATAAATGGACTGATTTTCTATGCCAATGTTATCGCTGCTAATCGTTTTTTGTTCTTGCCGTTCAATACACCTAATATTTTGACTGTTTTTATAGCTTGGATAAACCTGGACTTTGGATTCTCAACATGTTTTTATGATGGAATGGATGAATATGTAAAAACATGGCTACAGTTTGTGTTTCCCATGTATATATTACTTTTAGTAGCAATGGTGTTTATTCTTCCAGACTATTGGCACAGATTTGACAGACTTCTTCGTAATTATTGCCACAACCCTGTAGCAGCCTTATCCACACTTATTCTTCTTTCATACGCTAAGTTTGTCAGAATAATTATTGCTGTATTCTCTAAAGCAACTCTAATTAAAATTTATCCAGATACCAATATTACTGAAACAGAAATTTCTTGGCTTAATGATGCAAACATTAAATACTCTACCCCTGAACGTATTTATCTATTCCTGGCTTCTGTGACTGTACTACTCATAGGTGTGGCATATACTTTGCTATTATTCTTTTGGCATTGGCTTGATTCCGAAAAATTCAAGAAAAACTGTCTTTGCTTCAAGTGGATTTCAAAATCCTCAAAGTTGCGTGACTTTGTAAAAACTTACCAAGATCCTTATCAACATGACCATCACTACTGGACTGGACTTCTCTTGTTGGTTCGTGTATTCTTGTATTGCATCATCTTGGCTTGTGACTATTACCCCAAAGCTAGTGTTGCTATTCTAGTCATCATCTGTTGTCTAATATTCTTCAAAGATTTGACTGGGAAAGTCTACAAAAAGAGAATGCTGAACTTTTTGGATAGTTCTTACATTTTCAACCTTCTCCTGTTCACTGGACTCACAATACCTTTAAGGAGGTTCAGTAAACAAGGTCAGCTTGCACTTGCTTGCATCTCAGTAGGCATTTGCTTTTTAACTTTCTTGACGACGATCTGTTACCATGTGTACAAGTACGTGCTCGATCAAGAAAAGCTCTTGCTGATGATTCAGAAGCTTAAGACTCCTTTTTCCCCTCGGTCACGTCACCAGAAATTATTGTTTGAATTGCCATCAGATTCTACAGATGATCAGTCTGCACTCATTACCTCCAATCAAAGCCTAACTAGTAGTTTTTCAAGTCAGGCTGATTCAATCAGTATAGTAAGAAAACCAGAATTTGAAGATACCCTGAAAGGCCCAGTTCCCAAACCTCAGAAAACACTAAAAACTATTGTGTTGAAGATGGAGTGTTCAGCTGATGATGAGGACGAAACTGAGGATTTGATAGCCAATCTAAAGCAATTGGATGTTAAGTCCAACATCAGAAGTGTGCATGTTCGTGATGAAGATTGTAGTACCAATGATAATACTAGGAGGAGAAAATCAAAACAGTCCTATGGTTCCTTATAATGAAAAATTTATAGTCATACATCCACTGCAGTTTGTTATAATAGCTTGTTTTGTGTCAGTATACATTGCAGTTCTGTGGGAAAGATTTACTGTATGTGTATGTGTGTGTGTGTGTGTGTGTGTATATATGTGTATGCTTTGATTAATTAATTTTGATTCTAACTCTGTTGTTACCTTTACTGCTTTAAATTTCAACACTGATTTCTAATCATTCTTCTATATCATGTAAAT